>JAPYYT010000303.1:0-2500 GCA_030522565.1 Ceratosolen corneri
TATATATATATATATTGGAAACATTAATAAATAAGTGCAGTATTATTGGTAATACAATAATGTATGAATATAACAAAACAAGTAGACATTGATTGTAATTTGTAATTATGATTCAAGATATTGGACCAATTCAAGTATTAGGATAAGGATCACGAATGGATTAAAAAATGTATCGTATTTATATATTATTACAATTTTATTACTTTCAGCAAGACCCTTAAGTTAATTTTGACAGTAACATGTGTTTACAATTGATTTTTACTCGTTACATACCATAAAAAAATTTCACTCGTTCACTCATCTACCTCATCTATTTAACACTTTTCTCTCAGATCTTATATACTTAATCTTCCGTTTGATATTTGAATTTTGTTAAAACCTTACATTTTTTTAATATTAATTTCGACTCTATGTAATAATCAATCGGATGCATATTTCTCTCTACTCCATCTCTTTCTATGCCTATATGTGTTCTATGCTGAATTCTATATAATCTTGTATATAATCATATAAGACAAAATTATTCATTTGTTTTTTTATAAATGCTTAATAATGTTTTTAAGACATAATATACATTTTTCTTTCGGAATTTGAAAATCTTGAATATCAGACAAATATATGTTGTACATAAATAGTCAAATTATTTTTATAATCGATGATGTATATTTTATATCGATCTGTAAATAAAACAGCTCACAAGTTTTTTAAAGATTTCTTTTATCATTGCTTTAAGTTGAATAATAAATAATAGAGATAAGCAAATTCTTGTAAGTTTTGACGGTGATCGCTTATGACAACCTTTTGAATAAATAAGTAATTAATATACATTTAAATTTTAATTACGATTTAAGTATTCTTTGAAACCAAGAAAATTAAAAAATATTTAAAATAAAGAAATTATAGATTTATTTAAAAACGCTTGTAAATACAGAAAATATGAAAAAAAAATAATTTAGAGCCTTTTGATAATTGTTTATTTACACTTCTATAAAAATTTATTTAAAATTATAAAGGAATAGTAAGACGATAGATTTTATGGTAAAAAATAGTATATTACTAGTATTTGTAAATGTTATATCCATTATTCGTTATTTTTCGTCCATATGTTACTGGCTGATTGTAAATATTTATCTTTCTGTTCTTTCTATTTTATTTTATAGATAAATATTTAAGATAAAAGTTTCACTGTAATATATTACTTTGATTTTGTTTAATATGAACTAAAAAATATATATATATATAATAGTCATTCAAAAGCTTATGAAAATTAAGAACAAAATAAAATTTAACTTTAGCCAAATAGAGGATACAAAGATATAACATCGATAAAAAAAAGTTGCAATATTCTGAGAATAATATTAACGAATTATCTGCAAAATTAATTTATCAGATAAATAAATTCCAATAAAAAAGAAAAAAATCCGATCGATATATTTATATAAATTTATGTTTTTGGTCATATAATTGTGGTTGTTTATTATGGACTGTGTATTATCATTTTTTCAGCATTAATACTTAGCAAAATTAGTAAATTATATCATTCATTTCTTTCTCCATTTCGCCATCTCTCGCTTTCTGTTCCTCTACTCTCTCCACCAATTTTCCATCTACATATGCACACACGCACACAAATAAATCTTCTTAAGCGCCACTGTATTAATTTTTTCGTCCCCTTAACTCTTAGTAAATTAAATAACGAGCGAGTTTAACAAAAAGTAGATGATTAATCTTTGCGAGAGTCGGAGGCAAAGAAGAATTAAACGTATGGCCGAGGGCAACGAATAATTGAAGTGAATTCTCTTCATTTATTGTAAACATGATATATAGATGTCAGGGTGAGATCATTTGACACGAAAACACAAAACGTAGCGTATGAATTACATAACTTCTCAATATTTCACACTACGGAATCACTTCACTTCCTGCTGCAGACTGACAAACTATTCAAGAGATAATATTTTATCTCCGATATCGATAACTCCATATCTTGCATCTTGACTCCCTCTTAACTATAATTGATAAGGGGTCAGTGTCTTCCTGAATTAGACTTTTCAACTATTCTCATTCGTACAATAACAACTCGCTCTTATACACTCTGCTCTTGATTCCTTGTCTCCATTACATAAAGAATCTCCTTCCGCGCCACTTAGATTGTCATTCGTCCATTGCTTCACTAATTGCCTCCCATAATTTGCTTACTCATTATTGCAAAAGCATGACTGTATAATAATGTACAAACTAGAAAGTTAAGAATTGGATATTGAACAGTCAAATGTGATGCATTTATTTTAGTCTTCGACCGCCCGTCACAGTTTGCCATTTGTAGAGAGGAATTTTGTAGCCGCAGTAATACCATGAAACGCTACATCAATAATACTTCACTGGACCACGACAAATATATTCGCGTAATATATTAACGCAAATTCGCAACCTAATGTGATTAATTGACTGTCTAGGCTCGAGCTTATAATGATAACGTGAACACGAAGACGGTCATCTA
>JAPYYT010000303.1:7500-94984 GCA_030522565.1 Ceratosolen corneri
CCTAATCACTAAAGTATAATGTAAATTTTTTCATCAATTATTTATAATTGATTGCTATAAAAATAATTTTTAATCGACTTGTTTCTAACCGACTTTATCGTACAATTCTTTTAATTATGATTTTCACGATATTTTTTAATGGATAAATCTTCTATTTTATATTAACAACTCAAAGAATAATTAATAATATAATTATTCTTATTATTGTGCCCATTATTCATTAATTTTTTAATACACAATACTTAAAATGTTGGAGTATCAAAAATTTGGTAGTTTTACATGCGTACGAATAATGTGTATATATGTTCATTGTGGTATATATTGTTTGTATGGTATTTTGTTTACCCAAGAATTATTTATTTTATTTATAATAGCATATCTTTCAATAATTTTTACTTATACTCATTTAAAGTTACGTACGTGATTTTCTGTAGAAGGAAGCGCACCTTTTTCAAGTAAATGTGTATATTTCTTAGAGCATTCGGGAAAGTCCTTCTTCAAAGCTTCTAATAATGAAATATCAGAAGAACCTTTCAACCAATCAAATATGTATTTATCCTTAATATCTTTTAAGTTCCTATTCAATCGTCTATAAATTTCTATTTCAAGGTCACGATACTGAAATCAGAAAATTATAAAGACAACGAGCCATTTAATTAAGTTGAATTATTTAAAAATTGCACCTGTATTCGATCACATTTTTTAAGAACTGATACAGCAGTGATGACATCATCTTTAGATAAAGATATTGCAATTGCTGTATCTGCTAGTGCTTCTCTTAAGTCTAGATTTTGATCGGCTATAGCTATGTCTATGGCCAAAAGTAAGCTATAGAAATCTTTACGGCGACCTAACTTTTTAGCTGCCTCTGTATATTGACCTAATTTTAAATAACTACGAAATTAAGTTGTTTTATTATTTAGTTTGTCGTTTAAAGTAAAAATAGAAGCTTAAGAATCGCACATATTATTAACTCGTAAGAAAAATATATGTTATGATTAATTACCATTCTATTGCATTTTGATAATGTCCATCTTTTATAGCACTTTTGGCCCATTCCGTTAAAATGTTTTCAATAATAGGATCGTCTGAATCTAATTTAGATAATGCAAGAGCATATGCTTCTTTATATAATTTTTCTGACATAAAAATGTCAATAGCTTTATTGACTTTATTAATACATAAAAGGTATGATACTGCTTTATGTGGATTTTCTTCAAAAGTGAGTTGTTCAGCATAAGCTTCAACCATTTTTTTCCACATTCTAAAAATGAAATATATTTTACAATTGTATAAATTAATGATAAATTAGGCTTATTTTTGTTATTATTTACTGACTCAATAGAAACTGTTGGAGCAAGAGAAACCAAAAAATCGCTCAGCCGTTTTTCTTTCATAGCCTCATCTAAATTTTCCATTAAATTATCACCCCAAAGATCTATTTCAGTAGCAATATTATATTGCCCATTCAATCTTAAGATATTTTCTAATATAAATGTAAAATATATATTATATATTATATTATTATATTACAATTAGAATAATTATATACTTCATAGAAAATAAAGACGTCTCTTACTCTCTATTTTCAAAGAATCTTCTAAATTTCTTTTAGTTCCAAGGAAAATATAATTATTTTCTTCTGATTTTAATGTTTGTGGTTCATTAGTTGGGATATATGGTTTTCTGTAATAACTTATTGTATCTGCACTGTCACAATTGACTTTTAAAGAACCTAAAAGATTTCTTATCGATAGGCACCAAAGCTTCTTAGACCTTGTAATTTCAGCATAATGTGGAAATCGAGTTGTTTTCTTCGTCTTCTTTTTTTTCATCATTTTACAGTTATTTTTGTTTATATTTTCATTCCCTTTAGAATTAGTTTTAGCTGGTATTGTTAACTGATTTTCTACTTTTTCTGATCCAGGATCCAGGATTCCATTACTGGCATTATTCTTTGCTGCAGTTTTCTTTTTTTTTGTTCTTTGTCGATATTTGATCGAACTTCTGGTTTGAAGTGGCATTTTTAATACTTTTTGGCTTGAAATATTCCATATTCGCAAAGTGAAGTCAACCGAACCAGTGATTATTAAATTATGGTCACGTGGGCTCCACATACAGCATTGTATGGGTCCCAAGTGATGAATATATGTGGCAATAATTTCTTGAGTTTCTACATTCCAAACCTGTAATATGTACCAATTTTATACATAAAATGTACATATATTTATCAATTATAATAATAATTTAATACTTATTTAAATGCTTCATTATTTTATCATAGTTATTGACTAATAATACAACTTAAATTGAGTATTTTTTATTAAGCAACATTTAATGATGAATAGAACCTCTTTTATTTATAGAACACGAGCGATTTAATATTATTTTATAATTTAAAATATTATAAAAATAATGTACGTACTTGAGCAGTATAGTCATAACTACCAGATACTAAAAATCCACTTATATGAGGACTCCAAGCGAGACACACAACTTTCTCACTATGACCATTTAAAGTTGCAATAGTTTTATAAAACGATTTACAATCTTCCGAATTATTGATATTATGAATTTCAAATACTACGACTTCAGGCCCATTCACCGCTACAGCTACATAGTTGTTCATTGTGGAAATATTTAAATCCGATAGAGTGCTTTCAGGATGCCAAGCTATACATTGTACTGCTTGACACAGTGAATGAATTGTGTGTCCGTACTCCGATAAATCAGGCTTTAAAAAAGATAGAGATCTAAAATCAATGAAAGTTGAAACATATTTATAAAAGAAAATCTAAAAGCACGTTTAAGTTATTTATAAAATATTTAGAAAATAAAAAATAATTATAAATTTACCCATCTCCAAAACCTAAAACTAAAAGAGAATAATCTGGTTTCCAACAAAAATCTGTGCAGTCTTTCTTTTTTGTGACGGAAATTGGTACTGAAATTAAATCACAAATATTGAAAAGAAAGATATTATGTAATGGAGTTTGCTTTAAAATTCCAAGAGATTAAAGAATTTGTGTAAATATCTTTTGACCTCTTAATGTCAATGTTACTATATTAATTTTATATAAATAAAATAAAATATGAATATTTATCATTACCATCATTAGGTAATTCTCGATTATAATATACAACTTCACCATCTCCGCACGTAAATAAAGCATATCCTTGAACATTTGATGCCGGGCCCCAACCGATCCTGTAAATAACAGATGTATGATACATTCTATATATAGTTGGTGGCCTTCTGGAATTTACGTCAAATGTTCCTACACGACCTTCATCGGTTGCAAATGCTAATATATTTTCTTCTTCTGGGTGCCAGCACAACTGAAAATATTATCCAATATGTATTGTTTTGAATACTCACGATATTAACAAATTTCAGTTTACTGAATGTTTTAACATAAAACTTACGTTTCTCACTTTTCCTTTAATTTTTTCCCAAAGTGTTTGCAACTCCATTATGTTTACGTGTGGTTCTGATAAATTCCACAAGCGTATCATCATATCACCCGTTCCGAAAGCAATTTGTGATGTATCAACTGGACATGCAGCCATGCAATACACAAATCCACCTTGTGTTGGAATATTATAATCAATCACACATTCATTCTGTAAAATACTGCAGCATATAATTTGTCGATTCTGAGCCGCAGTCCAAATTGCCTTACTAAATAATTATAAAATACATAACTTAATAAATGACTTAATATTAATAATATGTGTATTTCTTTTGAACTGAATCTACATTAAAATAGATTTTTAAATTCCATATTACACTTCTCTACTAAATGGTGGAATTCTATTATGTAATATGCATACATACACATTATTTGCTTTTGTTCTCTGATTCTCATTTTGATTATTTTCACATTCTTCATTTGATTGTTCTGATAAACCTACAATGGAAAACAATCCTTTACCATGTTTTCCATGAATTAATATTGGATTGAACTGTTTTTTAACATTTCCATTAAGATCCCACATAAGAAGTTCTCCCCAAGGCGAACTCGTAAAAAGAAGTGTTGGTGTCAGCCAATTAACTGCAGTAAAATTTCCTGAAGAGTTAATTTTAGGTTTATAATTACTAGGATCTAATGGAGAAACTGGCAATGTAATTTGAGTTTCATATCGACCATCACTACCAGCCCTCCATAAAAATATAGATCTATAAAAATCAAAATAAATAAGTAATATAAAAAAAATTAAATTCCTTACAGTATACCTTACATAAATTATTTATAAATATAATATTGTAATTTAAAATTTTTTTTGTGAATTTTAGATTTTATTTTTTAATTTTAATTTTAGAACATTTGTATGTATTATAGTGTGTTCTGTACCTGTCCTTAGCTCCGGAAGCTAATAATAGTTCTTTTGGATTGTTTTTATTGAAAATATTAATAGGAACTGGGCACCATGATAAACTAACAATTTCCTTATCATGACTTCTTAATTTATACTTAATATTACCAGATCCATGTATATCCACAATATAGATCAATCCACTTTTACATCCAATAGATACTATGTTACTATCATGAGGGCAACAAGCTAGACATGTAACATTCAACTTTCTGAAGGTAATAAGCTGACTAATATTATAATCAATGTTCCATGTTACTAAAAATCCAGATTCACTTACAAAACAAATGAGATTTCGATTACGTTTGGACCAATCTACCGCAATTACTTTGTTATTTGCCTGAATTAAATATAATAAAGACATATATTCATTCGAACTAATAAAATTAACCAACAAAATATACATTTTAATATATTATTTGACAAAAAATACATACATCCAATGTACTGTTTTCGAACTTCAATTTTAAATTGTCTGAATTCCATACTTTAACAATATTATCATTTCCCCCAGATACCAGTAAATTATTGTTATTTTCTTCATATATTGGTGAAAAAGCAATGGTGGACACTCGCTCATAATGAGCCTTTTCAATGATCGAGTAGTTTAATTGCTTATTATCGCTTGGTTTAGCAATTATTATTGAATTTTTGGCACCCCAAGCAATTGTACCGTCACTTGCGCATGCAAGTATAGTGCTCAAAAACCAATTAGGCGATGGAGGTAATGTCACTTCATTCATAGTAAGTTTTCCTTGCCATACAAAATTAACATTAACATTATTATTATTATTATTATTATTATTATTATTATTATTTATTGAATTTAACAAGTATAAAAATTTAAAAACAATGATTTTCCAAATAACAACAATAGATCAATGGCATAAATATATATTTTACAATGTTTTGTCAAATTTTTAAACAATCGTTGTTTATAATTGTCAGCAGATTTACTTATTCTATCCCTGTTGAAATTAATTTAACATTCATTTTATTCGTGAAATAAATAATAACTTATTATAACATTTAATTATAACAATATTATATAACAATAAGCGAATGTATTAAAAGAATAAATAAGACACTTTTGTGAATTCAAATTTAAAATTTTAGGTTAAGATATTTAAAAATATAATAGATTAAGCTCATTATTATTGTCTATAAAAATAACTAGTGAATAACAAAAATTACTTTTCAGCAAGACGTCAAATACCTCTAATTAAGCTATACTTTAAAGTAATTTTTTAAAGTTCTTTAAAATAAATGCCGGCAGACAACTTTCTGGAAAATGCAATCGTGTGTCGCACGAGTCACGGATATTTAAATTCATTGGCTCTTCCCATCCTACAGTTTCTCAATATGGAGTTCTAAATAGCACTCCAATAGAGCGCGACATTGCTTGCCAAAGAAAAATTTTAAAGTATTATTGTCATTTGCGAGCAATCGCAAAGTTGAAATGAACAACCCATCAATCGATATTTTTAATGCATTTTAAAATCATATTATTTTATTGCTTTTGAAACTAGTTACCTGTTTAAATATATTTTTATTGATATTATAGTGTGATTCATATTTTTATTTACAACAAAGTATATTGCATCCACAGACCTCCAACTTGTAAGAAGTTCGGTAAAAAATAACAACAACAAATTTACGCTTTTATGAAAAGAATTTGATCTTGTTTATTTCTACATTGCGAATGATCATTAGCTCTATCTCCATACCTGTACGATTAGATCAGTTTTCTTATTAAGTATATCATTTAAAAGCCGATAAGCTTAAACCTTAACGGTGCACACAATATAAAAAACGTATATTGCAAAAAAAAAAAAAAAAAAAAAAAAAAAAAAAAAAAAAAAAAAAAAAAAAAAAAAAAAAAAAAAAAAAAAAAAATCTGTCTGAACGTCTGCATTGAAATTCCGTATCCGATATTCGTGACTCTACCAAAGCATAAAGAAAAATTATTTATTTTGAGCTCTGTAAGGAATTAACATATTTGTGATAGGAACTATATTTATTCGTGCAATAATTTACAGTATTCATTACATAGCGATTGCTTCTAATTAAAATAGAACAAAAAAAAATAAATAAATAAATAATAATAGTAATATATAGTGACCAATGGAGTTAAAAAAGTGAATAATTATAGGATTTTCAATTGATATTTATACGTAGAATGATAATTAATGAAAAACATGTGTGATAATCGTATAACTATTTCATAACAACAAAAATATTTGAAATGGATAGTATAATAACAAATAAAAGAACTTTACAAAACGAGAAAAACTTTTCCATTTTGCACAGAAACTTTTACACAAAATAACATTACACAAAATACTTAATTTTAAAGAATTATAAGTGTAGACGAGTATTAATTAAACTTCCTTCAACTAAATTCTTTTAAAGAATTTTGCTAATTAATTTAAGAATAATTACTAATTATAATAATAAAATTAATTAAATAAATATTCTTAAAATAATAATAACATTCAACGGAATGTCATTTTGTAAATATTTAAGCGTATTAAAAATTCCAGTTACTTATAATTCGTAAAATTTAAATATTAAAATGTAACATGTGATAATAGAGTGATATGTCAAATTATATATGATGAATTACTGATAATGAATGGCTAAAGACAAAATGTTAATTTTTTTTTTCTATTTTCTATACCATTCAACAATGAATACTTAATATTTAATAGTTCTTCATTTAAAAATTTATCTCATTTTATAATAACAAAATCATGTAAATCACAATAATTCTGTCTCCTATAAATCTATGTTTAACTCTTTTGATTCTTCATTGTGTAGTACAAAATGATGATTAGAAAGTTCGTTCATTTTCTTTTCAATTATTAAGAGTTAATATTTTTTGTTGACAAGTAAGCTAGAGATACGTATCTCTATTTATAAATGACAGATATAAGAAAATGTTTTTCAATGTATTTTTTAACGCAGATTGTTTGTATTACTTATATTTGAATCATTTTATGTTATGACGTTTGCGTTAACGATGATGGTACATATACCTAAAGTGTAAAAGTACATTCGTCTCTTCAATTCTTAGAAATTTGTAATAAACAGCATTACAATGTAAGTCAAGTTTTATTTCTAACAATATAAAAATGTTCGCAAATTCCTGTACAAGTTGTTCCTAGAAATCTAACTCACTTAATTGTATCTTATACAATAAAATTAATACTGCATTTAAAATTAATCAAAGCTATTAATGTCTATATGTTTTAAAAGTACGTAACAAGTAACGAGAAACATTAAATAATATTTCTATTTAATTATGAATTAATATTGTCACTGTGATACTTTGACTATGCTACAAGTTAATAACCTACAGCACCATTATATTTTAAATTTATTAAATTTTATATCACTTAGACATAAACGTTAATGAAAAATTTATCATTTATAATTTTAGATGTATACATCAATTATATAATCGAATATTTTTAATGGTCCAATGATTATCTACCAATGTATTGGACCGTATTAATTACTGGAAATTTATATTAGAATAATTTACACGTAATTTTATCGTATAAATAAATCTTACATTACTTTTAAAGATAATTATGTATTTCTTATGCTTCAGCTCTATTTTATTTTATTCCTTAAAAAAAACACTGACTTACTTATATCATTTTATTTGCCTGAATGACTGTTTGTACAAATTTGTTGCAATATATTTACATCAATTGATAAGCAACTTTAATTATAGCTCGTAAGATAAGCATTTTGAAATTGTGAATTTTATTTGTTAAGAAATGGCCCGGGAAAAGCTAATTATTCTCCGTTACGTATTATAAATTAAATGGTAATGTGCTACGACAATATTGCAGTTATAAAATCAAGAAGGCAGCAAGAATTAATATCCTCGGCTTCCGTATACATCATTGCAGAGATATTTTAATTATTGTACTGGAAAAACGTTTAAAAAAAAAAGTACGTTACAATTATGCCTCGTAAATGTGACATTTGCGCAATTAAAGAGATTCTATTCTTATTCTCTTCCCATCCAATTAAAGAGAAATTATTGGAATAGCTTATCAATTAATTTTGCATTTGTGTGTGGCAGTTACTGCTCCAAAGTCTCCCATTATCGTGTCAAATGATTTATAGAAGCTCTTCCATGACAGACTTTCAATTTGCCAGCGAATTATTTATCATTTTCAATTAAGCATTAAGCATAGCACATTGCGATTCCGCCACATTCAAATGCACTTGGGACGCTCTAGTGAATTGTTTTTTTTTTTCTAAAGCTCCGACGTTACGAATGCAATAGAAGATCAACGAGCACCGAATAAGTGTTTGGGCAGTAGCAGTAACAGTATTTACTTGTTATTTGCCTCCCATTAAAGCGAATGATGAGATTTGCATTTGGAAGGGATATTTGATATTATTCGTCGGGCCGGTCGAGTGTAAGAGGTGACTTTGCTTACGACTTTACACGCCCAATGAAACTTTAACCTCAAAGAAATATTTGGAAAAAAATTAGATTTAACGTTGGCCACCTTTAGCATATTTAGCGAACCATACTATTCTCTACAGTTATTTTATACTTTAAGGTCATATGGCTATGCGATACCCGCTCTCATGCACACAAATAGTGAAACAGTAGTTGGTTGTCAACATCGGCGTGCATTTTAATTCTCGAGCCTCTTTCGATATTCCGTTTTACAATAATGGTCTTGCAAGTTATTAATAAATAGATACTCACGTGTATCGACTTGAGATACTTGACAAAGAAATTCATTTGTTTAAGCAATAAAAAGCAATGCTTGATTGAGTTTTATCGAAATGAAGTAATAATAGATGTGTAAAAGCGGTTATACAATTAATCTCACGCTCAAATATATTTGAGTGCGTTCCCGCTCTTTCCAGTCACCCTTTTTATATATACATATATCTATACATGCATATATCTATATATACATATATCTATATATACATATATCTATATACATATATACATATATATATATATATATATGTGTGTGTGTGCGTGTGTGCATAAATAGATATATAACGCGTATATAGTCCTGCATCGATAGGAGCAAATATGATGGAAATAATATCAGCTTTCTTCTTCGCTATTCATTTGATACGTTGCTTTTCATTTGTCAATTGTCACTTTTTATCTTTGAACAATATAATTAATAATATTGAATCGATTTCCAAATCTAAATGGGATGATGCGAAAATGTCTTTCGATGAATCCTGGATGCATAAGAGCGTCGAGCCAGATGTAGAAATCACCACTGTAAGTTATTTTGGCAAAATAATTTTAATATTTAAACAATCTTATTGTAGTCATACTTAATTTTCCGATCTTTATGCAAATAATTTCAATTAATAATTTAAGCTTGAAATTATATTTAATACAAATAATGAATTAATAACTTCAACTCAGTGTAATTTAGTCTTTATTAAACTTTTCTCAACTTGCTAAATTTTTTCCATTTAATAAAAGAAAAAAACCTGATTTGCTTATAGATCTTATAGACATTCGTAAAGAGGTCAAGAAGATTCTCATTAATAATTATTATTTGGAAAATTTATGTAATTATATTATTGTTCTTTCAATTATTATTAGAAAAAAGAAGAAAGAACATTTAAGAAAAAATCATTAGTTTTTATTTGTATTTGCAATTATTTAAGAATTTATTTAAAAAATGATACATTTGAAAATTATAACCAATAGCATTTAAATTTTAAATAAGCTTCATTAAATTTTCTTTGCCAATTAAAGCGTATACTTAAAAGTTTAAATAGCCTATCTGTCATACAAATGATATATATATACATATATATATATATATATATATATATATATATATATATATATATATATATACATATGTATTCGATAACAGTAAACTCGTAAGTGAAATAACATTATTTTATATTAAAATATTTATTTACATAATAAATTGTTTACATTTCTTGAACGTGCTATGCGAGAAAATAAATTGCTAAAGAATACATTTTATTAATTATATGTGCTATATAATATATTGTGATTTATTAACAAAATGTGCGACATAAGCATAGTTGATAAAGTTGAAATACAAAAATTAACCAACATGTAACTTTCTTTATCGTTAATTTAAATTGAGTAATAATCGACGTTAAAACTCAGGGACTTGGTGCATGAAATTTAGAGTATCAAACAATTGAAATTACGCACTAACCACTCCCTATTATATCTTCCCTATTATATCTTCCCTATTATATCTTCCCTATTATATCTTGAGGGGCAAGCATTATTGCAGGACAATATGTATTTCGTAAAATTATCAAAACGAATTAACATATTGTGTGTGCAATTGTGTCGCACGCTAAAAATAAATGTATTCTGATGAATGTCGTCGTGGTAGCTGTACAGCACAACCGCCCATGGATTTATAAAGAGCACCATAGCAATTATTATTGTTATAAAATTCAAGCGAATTGACTTTATTTATGCGTGCCATACAGACTCGTAAGCAAGGCAATGAATTTCGAGGGATTGACTCGAACCTGATAATGGCACCGATAAATAAGAAATCATACATTTATGACGATAAAAATAAATAATAATAGCTTGGCATATCTTTGCCAATTTATCTTGCCAATTGCAGCCGGAAATGATTAGGAAAGAGGGCTATCCATCCGAGGCACACGTAGTACTAACCGACGACGGATATTTATTAACAATACATAGAATTCCAGGACCTCCAGGCTCGCCTGCAGTATTCCTGCAACACGGATTACTCGCCAGCTCCTTCGATTGGGTACTTGCCGGCAAAGGGAAAAGTCTTGGTAAGAAATGCCCCCAAAGGATCATGAAATGCGTAATAAGGAGACAGTGAATTCTTATTTTATTGGCTTCGTTTGTAGCCGAATGTTTAGTAGGACAGCTTACATAAGGTTTCGCGCGCATTTCTTACTAAACAATTATGATCATATAAAATTGTGCATCGATTAAAGCACCCAATCGTATAATGCTCATTAAATTTAGTTACATAGTTAATTAGTTTATTCGGAATGCATCTTGCTCTTGCTAAATTTAACCATTACTCTGACGTAAAAATAAAAATTTTCAATTTGCTCATTTTTTGCCGAACATTTAGTGGCATTGCATAAGGCGTCTCTTATTTTTCATGCTCGAATCGTTCTCATTTTCATAATGTTTGTTTAGTATTGTGGAAAATTGATCTATAATTATACGTATTATATGTATAATTAAATTTTTAGCAAATTAAAATGCCATTTATTGAGAAAATTTGCCCCACAAACATTCACTACAATTTGACATTTATTTGAACGTATTTGAACTTGTGTGACGAATGCTGTGCTCCAAATTGATTTACTATGATTAAGTGTCTTTAATGAATATAATAATGGCACGCCCAGTTCTGCTATAATATTATTAAATCAAGTAGATGACTAATGAGAGGCATCTCTTTTTTTTGTTAAAAATTATTTTCATATATATATATATAAATTAGATAGCGATTTATTTCCTGCACTTCAGTAGATAAATTATATTTAATTATTATTTACAGCTTTTATTTTATCTGATCAAGGATATGATGTGTGGTTAGGGAATGCAAGAGGAAACACTTACTCAAGAAGCCATATAAATTATACGACATCGGATTTACGTTTTTGGAACTTTAGGTAATAACATAACTTTACCAACTTGTTTGAATTCATCATAAAGATAAATTTTTTGCAAACTTTAGTGACTCGCATTTATCGATAATATCAATATACACATCAGATTTTTCAACATCTATCTCTTATTACTGCTTTATTTAACAATTCATTTCATTTCATTAAGTACGTCAATAAATAAGATAACGTACATAAGTGCATACATATTATATATATTGTAAATAATGTAGAAAATTGTTAATATACTTAAGAATGGGCTTAAAACTATATATTGTTAATAAAACCTTTTGATTGAAGATTATGGCACTTTGTGTTTGTGAATACATGACATATAATTGTATTAGATACAACAGTTAAAATTCTTTAAAATTAGGGGCAGTAAGGGCTATGACAATAAGCAATTTTTGTAGTTCTTTGTCAAAATTCATTTCATTTTTTTAAATACATTTAAATAAATTCTATTTCTCAAATAAGATTTTTAAACTACAACGTTGTATAAAGATAGGTGTATTATTATTATTTTAATTAAAATGAGCAAACATTTTATCATAAACTTTATTCAGTGTAAACCTTTTAGTTGGCACGAGATGGCTATTTATGATTTACCAGCTGCAATTACATTTATAACAGAATTAAAGAAAGATGGTCTAATTTATGTGGGTCATTCGATGGGAACAACAATGTTTTATGTCATGGCCATAGATAGGCCAGAAATTGCATTAAATGTCAAAGTAATGTTCAGTTTAGCACCAATAGCATTTATGACTCATTTGAAAAGTCCAATACGATTACTTGTTCCATTTATCCACGAGGTTGAGGTAAATAGAAGATTAAGGAAGTTTAATTTGTCTTAGGCAAATTAGACATCGATTTCAAACTATAATACACGTGAACTAAGATTTTAATAACTTTCGTTATTCGTGATTTTTTTTTTTCTTAATTTATTGATATTTATATATTTAATTTATTGTATTGAATTTAATTAACGAAACCGAATCAAATTGTATCAACATTCAAAATAAGCTCATATCAAATTTAATGGAGTTATCGAGAATAAAAATTTTAAAAATTAAAAAATCAACTACTTTATTTATATTTTCATAATATAAGTTTACTCATAAAATACAACATGTAATTTATAATGTAAAATTTGAATATATATGTACATAATTTAACGCGATATACTTCATAAAATACAAATTAAGATTCCTTGCAATATGCACGCGTGCAATCAAGATTTTTTTAAAACTAAATTTACAAACAATCAAAAATTGTTTTCTATATTAAAATTAACACACATATTTATCAACTACCATAAGATAAAAATAAATATAAAAATAGTTAATGAAAAATATTTTAAAAAATCAAGCTTTCAAATTGTATATTAAGTTTATATTCATATTGAAAAAATCATAAATCATAAATTAATATTATTTAAATTACATAGGATTAAATATGAAGCTAATTATTTATTAATAATTTAATAATTTCAATTTAATAAAGTCTTTTAACGGATGTTATTAGCGATTATTAAAAAAGAAAATCCATTGAAATAAAAAATAATTGCAATTTCATGAAGTGAAAGAAAATACAATTAAGATTAAATGTAGTAAAAAAATAAAACTATTGACAAAATTGAATTGTACAAGCAAATTTAATTTTATTATAATTTTAGTTTATCAGTCATTTTTTGGGAGACGGTGAATTTTTACCGCAAAATATCCTTTTGAAATTTCTAGCCAAATATGGATGTGACATAAATGTATCGGAAGAAAAAATTTGCGCCAATACATTATTTGTTTTATGTGGTTTTGACAAGAATGAATTCAATTACGTAAGTATTTCAAGATGAAATAATCTCCAATTACCTTTCCAATAAAGGACTATTGTTTTTCTATGTATTGTGTTTTATTAAATGATAGTTATTATTATTTTTTTTTTCTTAATATGCATTTAAAAATTAAAGATATTTTAGAAATTCCGAGAACTGTATTTAATAATTTATCTTTGACAATTGACTTGCTTTGTCATGTTTTATTATAGAATTATTATATTATAGAATATTATTTTATTTAATGGATTAATGTTTCCTTTTCATTTTAAAAGTAACAAAAATAATATTTTAACGTAATGTAATATTTATTTATTAGTTAACATTTTTTGATAAAATTTTCTTTATATTATGCACATATTGAAATATTGTGCTTCATAATGAAATAATAAGATACGTAAGTATTTTCTAATTTAAAACTACTAAATTTTTTTAAAAAAATATATTTAAAATCACTTTTCATTAAATATTTAATAATCGTCGCTTTATAGATGATATACCTTTATAGATATATATTGATAAATAATAATTATTTTAAATAAGCATAAGCACGAGAGCCATCGTGTTTCGAAAGCATTAATTAAACAAACAATTTTGTCAAATTTAGATGTATTAGTTAAAAGTAATCACAGAAATTATTTTAATAATTACAAAAGTTAGCTAACAATTAGATGTATAAACGAGCTTTTTTGCAGACCTTATTGCCGATGATATTAAATCATACGCCAGCAGGAGCGTCAACTAAAACAATAATTCATTATGGTCAAGAAATAAAGTCCGGAAGATTTCAACGCTACGATTATGGAACTAAAGATAATTTAAAAATGTATAATCGCACCACACCACCAGATTATGATTTATCAAAAGTTCAAGTACCTATTGGCATATTATGGTCACAAAATGATTGGTTAGCTAGTCCAATAGTAAGTTTAAAATGTCATTTTTTGTATTCCACTATTATCAATTTCTCAAATGTTTTTCCATATTAATTTCAGTAATCTATTTTTACTCGTTTCATGTAAAATAATTGAAAGCGAAGAAATTATAATTTCAAATAATAGTGACAAATATAAAGTATACAAATTTGCTGAACGCGAACGTTTATAAATCAATAATATTAACCATTAATAATAATTATTAATGAACAATAATCGATCTTTTAAAATAATTATTTGCGTGATAAAAAATTTGTCATCTTATTGCCGAATATTTATGGAATTAATTTACGCAGTAAATGGACCACAAAAAATTAAACACATACATATATACGTTTATTTTCAAATTGTACAATTGTATATGTAATTTATATGCAATTTCTATAATATATGTATATAATTTATTACGATATTTTAATGCTGCACGATTGAATTGACATGTAATTTATTAATGAACAAAGCGATGATGTCTACTATATTAACAGGCTCTAATAATATATTAATACAACTTTTTTATATATACTTTTTTTTTATATATTATTGATATAGAAATAAAACAGGCTATTACGTCAAATATATTGATACAAAAATAATGTGAATTATTGTTATTCTATTACGAATATGTATTTCTAAATTGATTTCGGTAATTAAAATATTGCATTTGTTTATTTTGACAATGTTTACATGGAACGTTTCAACGTTAATCGACATTTTATATGATTATATATTCCAAGTATTAAATGGCGAAAAACATATTTTACTAAAAAATAAAAAACTATTAGATTTAAATCTACGAAGATATTATTCATACAAATGTGATTGAATATAATAATCAATGCTATTTTCAGGATGTGCACAAATTATTTGGTTTACTACCAAAAAAGATTCTTAACTACAAGGTCAACTATTCAATGTTTAATCACATTGATTTCATGTGGGCAGTCGATGCACCGAAACTCGTCTACGCGGAACTTCTTAGTGTTATGAAGACATATCAATAATAATTTATATGATTCGATTTAAGCGATTTTGCATGTGTTTATTGTAAATAATGAAGCATTGAAATATTAGTGTCTAATGTTAGAAGATACTTGTCGCCGGGAATAAGTAGGCTAATATTTGGAAAATAATTTTTTGGATCGATAAACATGATTCGTAATAAGATAAATAATATAAGAACAAAACTTTATGAATTGCGAAATCTTTTATTTATTTTTAATCATTTGATTTTGCATTAAATGTTTAAAGTGTGCCATTAACAGTAACTTGAAAAGGTAAATATATAATAAATAATATACTTTGGAATTGAAACTAAATTAATTCGAAAGATTATTTTATGAGTAAAACACTTTAATAAAACATTATTTCTTAATTATAAAAAAATTATTATATCCTTGATGACCATTAAACTGTTTAAACTATTAATTAAACATTCATCGATATTGGCTATTTTCTTACAATTGATTCAATAATATTACAATGTTTTCCAAAATTATGAGGATAAAATTAAATAAATAATATAAAATGTACTTGATTGCTGTATTTAGACAAATGGATGATTGAGAGAAATTAAAAGGTAAAAGAAGGAAGAAGAAAAGTTATATAATTGTAAAAGAAGTTTATTTACATGCCGTTATTTTATTCAAATTGAATAATTTACATTTTTATTTTGAATTAAATTTTTATAAAATTCACTCTTTTTTTAAGAGATCCATTCATAAACAAATCACACGAAAGACAATTTAATTTATTTGTTTTCACATATTATCTTATTTTCATTTTTAAAATAAGGAAATCATATAACGCTCTTAGAAATTTTTATAGCCAAGTCGTAAAAAGTTTTTAAAATACTTTTAGAATTTAAAGCGGAGTTGAGAAACGCGTATAACTCAAAGATTTGTTAGCAATATTTCTTTAAAACTATAAGAATGTTATTTACTTAAACTTACTACGAAAAAATGTATAATTCAAAACAATTATCATTAACAGTATACATATCTATGTATACTGTATATGACTGCGAATAATTTTTTATTTTAAAATTAAAGAAAATTTAAACTTTTTTTGAAATGTATTTAAATAAAAGAACCCTTTAAATGATTAATTGTTATATTTAATTCCCTCTAGTGCCCATTCTTATTTTAATGCCTGAACTTGAAAGTTTCTTTATACAGATATGAAATAGCTACTACAATTACTAATATTCATTAAATTTTAATATTTTAAATAATGGTAAATGTTTTTAACAAGTTTATATGGAAATATTAAATCATAGTAAGAAATTTTCAATAAATAAAAAATATTTATCTTAATAAAAATAAACGATGGTTTTTACGATTTTTATTTGTTCTCTCTCTCTCTCACATGCACACGCATACAATTCAGAATTAAATCTTATTAACTATGAGACTTTAAAATAAATAAATTATTAATTATTTTTAAAAAGTAATCACATTAATCAAGGTATTAAGATCAAAATGTTAATATACAAAATAATACTGTTAAATTTTTTAAAAACATTAAAATTTATACATCATACTGTATAGCCTATTTTCTTCAATAAACTGAAATAATTAAATTTTTTGTTTATATATTTTTTTATATAAAAAAAACATTTAATTGAAAGTATCACATAAATATGTTGCTCTTTTGTTTATGAAAAGTTTTATTCACTCTCGTTTATTTTAGTTTACTTTAGTTTGCCTTAATTTTTCTTTTATGCTTCTGTACAATTTATTTGTGAACTTGTGTTTAATATTATTAATAATCTTACTTGCAGCTATGAATAATTTTTTTACGCTACACATTTTAGTTTACTTCTTCATTATTTATGAATTTTTATCTCTTATAATTTAAATATTTATCTGTTTATCTGAAAATTCTGCAGTACTTGATATTTTATTACAATGTCGTTATTAAATATTTTGTTAATTATCTGATTATTTTTTCAATAAAAGATCGTGATACTTAGAAATATGATTTTTTTTTTATTTTTAAATACTTTGTTACTTATATTTTATCCACGCATACAATACAATTTTTTTTTTATCAATTGAATTATTGTAAGTGTCTTTGTTATTGATTTACATATATATCACTAATGAGTCACTTATAGATTTATCGTGATTTATTTCCATATCTTATTTTTCGAGTGCATATCATTCAAATGGATGCTTTTCCTATCTGAAATCATTAACGTTGAAGCATTAAATGTTTGTTCTTTGTAATAGATGTAGTCGTACTAATCATCATTACGAATTAATATGTTCACATTCTCAATCAAAAGTTCATTAATTAATTCGTAAGAATTTTTATAACAGTCGTTATGCATAATTTTGCAAATTTTAATTTCGAATCTGTTAAACGTTACGTGCAACGTCACATACACCTTAACAACATTTTCTCAATTACGAAACACTATAAAATATTAATTGTGAGTTTAGTAAGTCTTACTTTGTTGTTTCCGAATAAGTTACACACGAATAAGCAAATGCAACAGGGGATAAATAGGTTATCTACTGTTTTCAAACACAGCAGCATTAACTTTATTGGAATCGCTGACTATTTGAGATGCGGCGACGACAATCCCGAAGAAGAAATAACAACTGTGAGTAATACAAAGTTTACTGATGCTATTCCTAAATGTGCAAACAAGCGCAACCATAGATACACGAGATAAGCTTGAATTACATAACTGCACGCTCATAGATAAAAGTGACGAAATAAAGCAAATATAAACAAATGAAGCTTCAATATTGTGAGTAAACATGAAATACATTTTAATAAAACTTAACGTTATAGATATAAGTATGTAAATAAAAATTTTTTAGCTTATCAGGAATAATAGTTTATTGGGAATTGCATTGAGTGTATATTAAAATGATGAAACGACAAATTTTTCTTTAAATCAAGTAAAATTTACGAATACGTATGATGCGAAATTTAATATTAACTAACGATTATTCCACTTTAAATGAGAATCCACTAAAATTATAGTCGCTATTATATCGCATAGCCATTAATTTCTTATATTTTCAGAATTATTTCAAGCCTTATTATTGCTTTTGAATTTTCTAAACACTTAAGTAATAGTTCAAATTTTCTCAATAAATTCTGATGAATAATCTCGATAATCTAATAATTATTTTTAATAGGACAAATAGCATCGAGCAATTAGCTTAAATAAATAATTCGTTGGAAATTATTTTGCACATTGTGAAATTATAGCGAGAGACGATAACTTAATTATTATATTCATAATTACTTTTCACGATTTAAACCTAGAAATTTTTTTATTAAAGGACGCAAGCTACAAGATAAAAAACATGGTATTCTATTTTCACTTTATGCAACAATCAAGACTTTAGCAATTTTATTTATTGGCGATATAATACGCGACAGCTTTATAAGAATGATGCAACGAGCCGTACAATTGATATATTTTACCATCACAATGAAATATGTGCATTCAATTGGAAAATTAATAATATAAATTTGTAAATCTATTTGTATTAAACTATTTCACTATTAAAATAACGACGACGATAATTAATGTTTAGTGTAAAGTAAATTTTTCGAAAAATTAATTTTATTATTTAAGTAGAGTTCAGAGAAATAAAACAAAGCACAAAATTAAATTGCTAATGTGAATGTATTTTTGGAAGAGCTTCTATTTTATCACCAATCACAATTTATATATATATATATATATGTGTGTGTGTGTGTGTGTGTGTGTAAAAATTCGTGTATAGATTTAATGATCGAAATCTACTAGTTGAAATTACCAATCCATTAGTATTTTACGAGTGTGGCTCAAGCTACAGATCAGATTATATATTTAATTTGAAATCTTTCATCGAATGATAATAAAACAACGCCATAAAATAACAATGAGCATAAAAGCACTTTTCGAAATTGGTGCATAAATTAGAATAATTAAGTATTTGAAAGACATTGAAGCGTAGAACATGAATTTCCAATTATTATATAAATAAAACAGTTAACTGATTTGTCGGCAATTCTTCAAAAGCATTGAGAGTACAATTATGGTTTTTCAAAATTTTATTTCAATATATAATTCGTTTAAAATCACATATTGGATGGCCAATTATAAGCATTGGCCAATTATTAGTTACATACTACAGTCTTACTTTAGATTTCGAAATTGATTCAACTGGAATTCAATTTTTTTTAAAGCACATATGGAACTATTCACTAGAAGTGCGTCAATTTTTTCAATTATTAGTTGTATTATTATTATTAATTTTTAGCACATCATTATTCCGTAATGTGTGCTTGTTACACCGAAGAATTTTGAAAATTTCATTTTGTCATTAGGGAATGGTTTTTCCTCTAGTTTTTCTGCACGTATATATTTATATTATATTTTATTATGAATATACTTTTTCAATTACGAGGATGGTTATTTACTTTTTAAATTGATTCAAGTTTTTTTATTATTTTTTTGTTTTTTTTTTTTAATTTTTTTCATGGCTCAGTGAGAATTTTTTAATTTTTAAATTTGAAATTATTTTCACAACAATAATTTTATATAACACTTATTTTTCTACTTTAAAGGCATTTCTATTTATTGACGATTTGCAATCTTACTGTCGCCGATATTAATCGCAAATCTTTTAATCTTGTTCTTAATGTTAAGGTCATGAATTCTCGACGTCGCAGCAATAACTTGAAATTTATTATTTCGTATTAAGCTTCGATTTATTAGATAAATTTGAAAATAGGTAAAATGCAATTTTTTCGTGCAAATTATTTTTAAAAAATTATTTTAAAAAAACATAGGGAATCAATTAATTTGAGGATATAATTTTCAAAATGCTATCATAATAATTTATTATTTTGTATTATTATTAGTATTTCAGAAGCTATGCAGTTTGTAATGGCTTGTTATTAGTTACAAATGCTGATATTTACATGGCAACTGCAACCTCTTTTAGAAGCTGGTTGTAACCAACATATGAAAAATCATATTCTCTCAGATTTTTATTAATCATTTGTCTGAATTGTAAATGATAAGATTGCGATAATAAAGAGTAATTTTGAAGTTAAATTTATTATCACGTTTCATATGCTTCAATATTTATGATTTTGCTATTTACGTATGTAATTAAACTTCACATTTTCATCCGAATGATCTTTACAATCAAACATATTGCACAAAAATATTGAAATTTCGCAAAGAAAAAAAAAAAAATTGATAATAAATAATAGAAAAGATTTTACTTTAATATTTTTACTATAAAATAATTTCACTTTATTTATTTGATATATTAAGATTGGAGTTACAAGTAAATAATGCATGGACTTCACAACAAATAATATATATTAATGAGCGAGGGTCGTTAAGATTATTTTACCATCATAATTGAGTGTTATTTTTATTATTACATTTGACTATTAATGAACTGGTATAGACTAGTTTTGACATTCGATGAAAAACGACACCGACAACTCACATTTTGAACACACAAGTGCAGCGACTCCTCCGAATAAGTTTTTTGCCAGCTTAATTGCCCACAAAGATTGGCAATATTATTGACAATCGTATTTAATGAGCACTGTAATTAAATTAGGCCAATATAATATAATGTCAGGTCGAGTGTGGTTTTAAGCTTTAAGTGCATTGAAAATTGGAAATACGACAATGGCGAATGAACTATTTCGACTGCTGTATTATATTATGCAATTTGGCTATTTAGGGAACATTTTCAATGCATTATCAACTAATAATGCAATAAGCGCAATAAACACCTGATTACAATTCTTATTTCTTTTTAAGAGTTTGCCACTCACTACTGCCAATGCATCATCTAATCATTATCATCAAATAAATCCCACCAATAATTGTTAAAAAAATTTGGCTTATTTGCGGTTGCTGCTCGTTATCAATGGCGAATAGCAATAGGAGTATTGTTAATTAATATAATTAATAATAAGATCGGCGCTTGTTGCACGCCAAGTTGCCTTAGAGCGCCAATACTTGTCGTTCCCCAAATATTCAAATGCCAATGGGTAAAATAAAATCTACGCTTCCCTTCCCTCCCGACAGCCGCCGCCGCCGCCACCCCCCCCCTCCCCCCCCAACCCCACCGCGGCCGTAACGCCAAACGGCAAACACAACAATTACCTCGGCCGAGCTGCTTCACCGACAACCTAAACGAGTCAAAACGAGTCAAAAAAATTGACTCTTTGAGCGAGCGCGATAATCTTCCGAAAATGTGGCCAACTCCTCGCCGATGTTGCCGGCTCGATAAGCCGCCCCGACATCGGCGGCCTCGAAAGGCGAACGGGGAGGCGAGCAGCAGTCACGCGGCCACTGCTTTCGACATTTTCATCGCCAGTATCGTCGTCCTTGTCGCTCGCTCGGACCAATAACTTCATTTTTCGGCCCGTTCTCGCGCCTGATAGCCGGCCTATTATCATCGAGAATCTCCGATAGCCGCGCGGCTCCTTCCACGCCATCCAGTTCGCCTCGCTTATGCACGCACGTTGCGCCCGAGGAAATTCGTCGCGTCGCCTCGGCCCTTTGGGAATTCGCCTCGCACGCTCCTCCTCCATTCCTCCTCCTCCTCCTCCTCTCCGGAGAACCTCGGCGCATGCCTAGGTAGCCGCCGTTCCAGCCCGCTCGCTTTGGGGCTCGGATATTTGGCGGAGGGATCTCGACTGTGGACGACGCTCCTGGAGAGGAGTCGGTAAGGGGCGAGTGGACGAGGTCGGTCGATCGGTCTCTCCCGGTGATCGCTCGGAGGCGTCGCGAGGACGGTCTCGTCGCGTTCCATGACGATTACGGCGCGTCCCCTCCTGCAGCCGTGACAGCGCGACTCCCGGTGCACGACGTCGCGCTCGCGCCCACGGATGCGCCCATGTGCGTTAGATAAGAATGGTAGGGGCGGGGGGGCGGGGGCGTTTGTGCGCGCGGGGAGGAGTATTCGGCGAATGGGGGCACGAGTTTGTGCACCGATTGTGCCGGCAAATGAGAGGATGAGGTGATTGTTTGCGTTGTTTTTTGGTGCTTCGGCTCGGTCGTCGTCGTCGTCGTCGCGTCGCCTATTCTCTTCCTCATCGTCGGCAAGCTCAAGTGCGTGTGTATGACGAGTTCACGATGCCAATGCGCATGCAATGTCGAGTATGGTACTCTGTATTTGTTTTTCTTTGCTTTTAAGGTTGTCGAGTCGTCTCGACTCTGTTTATTGTTTATTGCCGAGGGAGAGAGAGAGCGTGCGCGCGACTTGCACGATGCGCTCCCTAACTTTTTCGGCAGGAAAAGCATTTGATATTCGCGCCATTTTTGGTGGGTAATGGTGCGCTTTTTTGGCCACTCTCGTTGGAAGGATAGGGGGAGGATTTATGCTGCCATTTATCCATTACCAAGTCATGGGAAGAGGATTGTTGGGCGCACTTATTGGATGACTAGCGACGATAAGCATTGCGAAGGATATCCTTGTAGTATTGAAAGTAGTTCTCATAGAGTGAAAATGAGCGTTACCCGGTATGCTTCCTTAGTTTAATACAAAGTTTCGGTAATGTTGTAATATCTCTCTTCGACTTGTAATTGTACAAAGTACGAAATTTCACAATTTAGAATTGAGTTTCTTTTTCAGTGAAAAGCAATTTGCCAGAGGAGCTTAATCTCTTACAGTGCATTAGTTGGTCTACTTCTAAACTACTAAATGTAATAATCTCTATGTAAAATGTAATGTAATCTCAAGACACTAGATTCCAATACATAAAATACAGTTTTAAATTCAAATTTAAATATTATCCGTACATTCTTCATTGCACATGCATTTTTACAAGCGATCCCCAAAACTTTCATCTTTGCGAGCTATTTCAGTGACTAATAATGAAATTCACTTATGAAAAAATAAATTACACTGGTGCTGTGTACGATTTAATGGGATTGAATGATTATACTTAATAAGAGATATGACAGAAGTAAATTTTCAGAATATCAACGCCTTACCAATTCTATATGTAATAATAATATCTTTTACCCAACTATTATGAGTAAAATTTATATTGTTCTATTTCAATTTCATCGAGATAAGCTTCAAATAAATATCAATCTATTTTACAAATATTATATATTATATGTTGCTTAATGTTTTATTTAAATAATAAATGTGTGTTAGGCTTATCTGGAAAGAAAATATTTAGTGGTCTGCTGATTTTTAAGACTCGGCATACGCAATGTCAAAAACAGTCAAGATATTGGAATTTTATTTTAACATGTTATTTACAATATTAAAGGATAATTATCAATGCAAGAAGTTACATGTGTGTGCTTTAATGCTTTTTGAGATATTTAACATATGTTGCTCAAAGCAATAGAGGAATAATCTTTGTTGATTTTGGTCATTAAGGAACCATTGTTATTGGGACAATTCATTTTTGATGAAATAATTTCATATGTATAGCTGTTAGTATTTGTATTTCAAATTTGTATAATTTAGAATTTATTTGAAATTGAAGATTATGATCCTAAAAGAATATTTGTTAATATAATATTCAGTCATAATTGAATCTAAACAGTTATACCTATCAAATATTGCGTACATGAAACATCATAGTATTTTATATAATCAGAGACAATAATTCAGAGAAATATATGTTTAACTCTGAATAATTGCTAATAACTTACATCTTGTTTCTTCTTTGTGAATATTTTTGCGAAAGAAAAGATATTCCTTATATTCTCAATTGGCATCAAATACTGTGCGCACAATACATTTGACATTTAAGCTCGACAATGTTTAATAGAGCAACTTTTAAAGTAACAGTTTGTTTGGTTTTCCATGTTCTTTTAGAGTTTCGTTTTTTTATTCTTTTTAACTAAAATGTAGAGAAACAGCAAAATTATTACTCAATACTCAATCGAGACATCATCAATTATACAAATAGATAAAACTCAAATATTGGGTATAAATTGAAACTTTTAAAGTACATCATAACATTATTTATGTTGTTTAATTTTAAAAACTAAAAACGACATACCTAACCTTATATATATATATATATATATATATATATATATATATTATAAATTAATAATTATTCTTTTTTAATGTGTTTTTTTTCAATATAATTCCATTGTATTAAAAAGGCTATTTTACTTACTATTTACTGTTTTCTTTTTCAAAATTAGTGATTTAGCTTTATTTATAATGAAATTTTGAAGTGTTCGTTATTTAACTAATTGTTTATATTTTTATAATACCACGAAAGTGTAGACAAAATTGTGTTTTAGATTATTTATCTATTTTCGTAATAGGAATATCGGATAAAATTCAGTAGAAGCTGAAGCCAAACTTGTTACTTAACATTGATACGTACAAAATTTAATCTTTTTTTTTATTAAAAAATATGTTCAACAGTGACATTATACGAATAAATTTACCTAAAAATTATTGGACCAACACTAGCATGTAATTGTGTTTTCAAAATTTTTGAAACAGTTTTCACATTATAACCAATGTATTGTTAACATTTACCAACAATTACAATATGCCTTCTTAAAAATTGTCTAGTTTACATCATTACAAATTACTTGTGAATTCAATTGCCCAGGTTAAACATTTGTCAATTAATTTTCAAATAATTTCCCAGCAATTAATTCGTGAACTCTGTTTTACGGTTCAAAAATTTAAACTCGGTATTTTCTTCAACAGTATATACACTTATGAGATCATATTACGTCGGCTTCGTGTAACTTTTATCTCTTTATAAAAAAAATCTGTTTACAAAAACAATGAGGTTTTTTGTCACTCTATAATAACCTACTTTATTTTTTATTACGTCTTCTTCGTGTAAGCTTACCATATAATGTTGTTATTTTAATTGGCCGTTTGTGAATAATTTATAATATAATCATGAGTTCGTTTCTTCGTTCTTCTTCTTCTCGATGTTGTATTTTTCATGAAGCATTAGGCCTCTTTTCTGAATTATTTATGCGTGTGCGATGTACAATCGATACAATAAATCGGCATTAAATGCGGCACGGATTTTAATTACCATTACTATTTTATGTTATAATATAGTTTCACAACTCTCATTCTTCATATGCGATATTATACGCGAGTCGATCACATTATGTCTTTCATGAAGCGTCATCAAGTAGTTGTTGCTTGCTTGGTGAGTCTTATTGGCTTCCTCTTAGCATTACCCAACAAGATACCCGTGCAAATCCAGCAGGAGATGGGAAGATCGACTGCCGCTTTCGATTATATCAAAAATGACGTTTTTAAATCAATTGAGTACACGAGCTGCAGTGACAATCCCGAGGAAGAAATGACAACTGTGAGTAGCGTGCATTGCATTGATCGTAGTCTATACTTGTAGAGCTGCAAAAAAGGACGAATATAATCCTACGAGAGACACTTTATATATTATGTAAGCCAATAATTTAAGGGGCGGTGAGAGAATATTGGTACGTCGAGTGTATCATATCAACTATCTGTAATCTCATATCTAGATATCTACGTAAAACCAACAGGAGCTTCAGAACTTTGCCAATAAGTCTACAATTAAAGATATTATTATTCAAAATATATAGACAGCGTTGTTAATTACAAATTTACGTTAAAATTATTTTATATAATTGTCAAAATATTAAAATTTTAGGACAAGTACATGAAAGTACTTGAATTGGTGTTGTTAACATCTTTTTAGCAAATAAATCGATTGATTTCTTTTTTAAGAAATTGGTCTTACTAGTTTAGACAGCAATTTTATGAAACTAGTTGTGAGACAACTTTTTTAGCAGCCGTTGAAGTATTTTTTGCAACATTGTTTCCTATAAAGTATTTTCATTTTTATTATAATATTTCGAAATTTTTTACAAGTAATTAGAAAAATCTTCAAAAATATAATTAAAGTAATTCATGCAAACCTATTGCAATTAAAACATACCAATATAATATTATTAAGTTTCACTTTATAAAATTATAATAATCAATTAGTTTATATTGTTTCTTTAATTTGTTAAATTAACTTTAATTCAACCGATTGGATAACGGCTTTTAAATCAAAACTGTTAATAAAATATTAACAAGAAAGTGGATTTTTATAAGTCATTGCTCATAAAATTTAGAAAAATATTCTACAATTCTCTACAATTATATTGGTAAAGGAGGGTAAAAATATAAGTTTATCTGCAACTGATATATATATATATATATATATATATATATATATAAATGAAATCTTTGTGTTTTAATTGAAAAATAAATCTCTTACAAACTTATTTACTTAATTATTTAGACTTTTCAAAGTAAATTTGAAAATTTTATTTTCATTTCCTGTTTTATCAAAAGGAGTATTTATAGTTCCATTATAAGCTGAATTCAATTGATACGTATTTTATAATATTTTGAATAAATTTAAATCTAGTTTTGTACAAAAAAAATTTGTTTGCACAGTGTAAAATAATAATATTTATGAATATTTTGTTTTAGCAAAAAAAATAGTAGCTTCTATTAAAAAAAAATCTTTTCCATAAAATTACTTCAAAATACATTATATTTTTATTCAGTCTCGTATAATATTTTATTCTTAAGAACGGCAAATTTTTAATGCAAAACCGTCTTAATATATATATATATATTTATTAAATATCCTAGTATTCTATCTTAAAAATGCTTACCATAAGAAATATATTATTTATGAAATAAATGAGGTAGATTTTGTTAAATAATTAATTATACCAAGTGAACAATAAGTAAGAATGTACTTCGACTTATTTTTAGTCGTATGAACGTTATGTATTATATATTAACATTTTTTTATTAATATTTGCTATTAAATATTATAACTAGTAAAGCTTAACATCTAATCTACGCCAATTAACATTAATTACGCCAATTCATTTAATCATTATTAATATATCTATAGATAGACACTCATTGATTAATAAAATGAATATTATTAGATAGATATGATAAAGCGATCGGGATATCCAACCGAAGAACATTTTGTTGAGACGCAAGATGGTTACATTTTGACATTACATAGGATTCCAGGCAGGAAAGGATCGCCCGTTGTATTACTGCAGCATGCCTTATTGGAAAGTTCATTTTGTTGGATTATCAATGGCAAAAACAAAAGTTTGGGTAAGCAATTTGTATTTTAAACGTGGTTTCCTAATGAAAAGTTCAATGCTCTCATTGCAATTGCTAGCGTATCTCATTGCCAATCAAGGCTACGATGTTTGGATGGGAAATGTTCGTGGTAACACCTACTCGAAAAATCACACTATTTTATCGCCGTCTGATCCGGAATTTTGGAACTTCAGGTACGTTGAGCAAATGCACATTACTATTGTTTTCTTTTTTTTTTTTTGTATCTGTAAAAGTCTAAACGTAATTATAAAAATAGGTCGTATCGTAAGCTTTCAGGATTACCGTAATTAGATTTTCCTAAATTTACGAAAATCAGTCGACCAATATGAAGCTGAATTTTCTTAATTTTACAGCTGCTTAAGCTTCTTGAAGTGTAAGTCACATTTTTCAAAATATCAGCCAGTTATGTTGAAGTTTGTTTTTCAGCTTCGTGAAAGTATTTATTCAACGAACATTCACAATGAAAAAATGTCACATTTAAAATGAAATTTTTTATCAATTTTATCGTGTTAAATTTTTCTTTAATAAAAATAAAATAAATCAATTTGAATACAAAATTAATTTTACAATAAAGATAATTTTCGTTATTACATATATTCAAAATACTGAGCCAATATTTCCAATGAAAGTAATAATAATAATACTTTTACCGAAACTTAAATAAATCGTTCATCATAATTTTGGATCGATGGATTATCGATCCAATTACTTACTAAACTATATTGAGCTCGAAACTTTTTGTAATTTAAAAACAAAGTATCATTATTAGTTGTTTTGAGAGCATTTATTGGACATATTTGGCATCCGTTGCATAATCAATAAAACACCGATCCACCAATAATAATATAAATAATTTTATGTAATCGATAACATTCATTGATAATATTAATTAATAAGTTAAGTCTTACGTGATCCTGAAGCGTATACGTATATCAATGATTTAGTAGCTAAATCTATTTGTATCATTACAGCTGGCACGAAATGGGAATTTATGATGTACCTGCGGAAATTGAGTACATCACGTCACTGAAAAATGACAGTTTAATATATATAGGACATTCGATGGGTACCACAATTTTTTATGTGATGGCAAGTGAACGACCAGAGATTGCATCGAAAGTTAAAGCGATGTTCGGCTTTGCTCCAGTTACCTTTACTAATAGCATAAGAGGTTTATTTCTTCCACTCGGTGTAGTTCTTGGAAATCTTCAGGTTCGAATTAAATTGTCTATATCGTAAATAATTATATGGTCACAAATAACAATGTCAATTAATATTATTTTATAGAAATACACGTATTTTCAAGGAACGCATGAATTTTTTGCCCAAAATTCTATATTCAAATTTGCAGCGAAGTGTATTTGTAATCGACCAGTAATAAAACAAATCTGTCGTGATGTTATTTTTTCAACTGTTGGCTTCAATGCAAAACAATTTAACACGGTATGTCTTATATACAATGTCTTCCACGAATTCGTACTCGACTCTTCTTAACTTTCATTATTTGCAAATATCATTACTTTGAAGACACTTTTTTTTTCTTCAATATTTCAATTTGTACGAATTATTATAAAGTTTTTTAATAATCTTATCATTATAGTTGTAAAAAGATAGTTTTTAGTTATGCATACAACCAAATTCAAGACCTCAAATTGGATATGAATATAAAATCAGGAGAGTAAGTAGACTAACGGTGAATAAAAATAGCAAGTTTTGGCAAATATTTTATTCTAAATTGTGTTTAATGCATAAAAATATTCTAAATTATAGAATATTGCACTGAACATTTACAGTTAAAAGTAATTTAAGAAATAAAATTAATATTAAATTAAATTAATTATGTAGAAGTAAGCAAATAAAAAATAATTCATAAGAATAAATTATATTTTTAGAATATATTATCAAGCTGACATACATTTATGTATTATTATTACATCAAGTAAGTAATAAGGCAGATAATACATATAAAATCATTAAGATAAAATTTCTTTCAGTAAATCGTTGCTTAAGTTGTGCTTATTAAAATTTTTATTAAATATAGAAAGCTTGTTAATAAAATAAATCTATATTATTATAAAGCAAATCCTTCAATAAAGCGAATTAATGCCAATAACTTGATGCTTTAATATTTGGTTGAAAGAAGTTAAATAGTAATTAGCGAAGTAAATAAAAATTAAGTAGTTGTATGCATATCAAATATATTTTTTTGCACAATATAAAGCACAATGATATAAATTCGCAAAATTATAAAAATAACATATTAAATAAAAAGACAATATCAAATTATACTCGTAAATGTAAATTGTCCTAGAATATAATGTATCGAATTAAAATATATTTGATAATAATATTGTAATGCTAAACAAAAAATAAATACTTCAATTATTATGACTATATGCAATCAAATATATATATATAAATTTATTTCATATTTCGTTTATTATAGTTTGCGAGAATTGAATTTTGAGATATAGAAATAAAAAATTATAACAAATGAAATAAAAACGATTTAAAGGCAGTGGTTTATTGCGGTATTTATTAGTAATTATTTATTTATATATTAGAAAATAATTCAAATAATGCAGTTCTTATCTGGAATGGTTCTAATAGTAATAATTAAAGTAATATGTATAATTTAAAGTGTTTTATTGCCGTTAAAAATATGTAATCAACTTAAAGTAACTTAAATATCCTATATAAAAATTAAATTAGGCTTATTTCATAAAAATTTCTATAAAGCTATTTAATTTTATTTTTCGCAAAAATTATAATTATATGTTCAAATGATTTGTTTAATGTTCACAGATGAATTATTGTACATACGTAATGTAGAAGTCATTATATAATTATTAAACATTTGTAAGTTTGTTTAATTTTTATTACAGACAATGCTGCCGTTAATTTTGAGTCATACTCCGGCTGGAACATCATTAAAGACAGTGATTCATTATGCGCAAGGAATTCTATCTAAAAAATTTCGTCAATACGATTATGGCGCACAAACGAATATGAAAATTTACAACAGTAACAGTCCACCCAAGTATGATTTAACAAATATCGATGTACCTATTCACCTTTTTTGGGGCCAAAATGACTTTCTCGCCCAACGAAAGGTACACATTTGTAATAATTCTAATAAAATAATATATAAAGCTATGCTACATATCCTGACCATTTAATATATCAGGTCATAAAAAAAAAGATTAAATAGTATATATTTATATACAATATAAACGTAGATTTATTACTTATGTAAGACATACGATAATAATTGTTTGTCACGATTGCATTTAAATTATAAAATCACTTATATATCACTTATAATATCACTTGGAACTTGAAACTGTTAAGAATCGAGGAATCATAAATTGTAATTTTGTTAAAAAAAGGAATTCTAAAGTTTAATAAAATTAGAATAATGATATTTCTCTATCAACTCCCTATCTTTGTCTTATCTGTATAAGCATAATTCTTTATAAGATATTTAACATTGTACATATTTGCATAATGACACATTCAATTTTAATAATTATCAATATAATTTTTGTTAAGTAATTGGCCTGAACTAGTAAGAGAACTACTCTCATTTATGTCTATGTTTTATGCTTTAATTTACCGTGTGGTTTCTGGTTCATTAAGAACTGAGCTTGACTGCTCTTTAAAACTTATTTATTGTATGGAATAAAAACCTTAATGAGAAATTTGTTCTATATTCTTGAGTATGTTAATATTATATATCTTATATCTAATTTTCTTTTATAAGTATAGTTGGAAAGTTTATAGCAACTTACACTACATAAACAATAATTACAGTATAATTATTTTAATTTAATTGCTATATAATTATACTTAAACATTTAAATTCTTTTTATTTTATTGTAATAAGTTAAATCTTCGATAATTTATTTTTACACGCTTACGGCAATTAAAATATTGAATGCATATATTTAATGGCTTTCATATAATGGATATTTTTCATTGCGAAAAGTGCTATTTTAAGTGTTTTAAAAATATAATTATTTCATTTGAAATATTATTTTATTTATTGCTAATGCATTATTTGTAGGATATTATTTTGTATTGAAATATTAGATGTTAATAATATTAATATGATAATACTAATAATAGATTAAATGTAGGCTGTAAGTGTAAGCAAATCTAATCATTAATGTTGTTGCGCAGGATGTGCTGAAATTGTACGAGACACAGTCAAGAGAAGTGAAAATCTATGTAATTGATGATCCGCATTTCAATCATTTGGATTTTATTTGGGGTATTGATGCATCAAAACTCGTATATTCGAAACTCCTTCGTTTGATGGAAAAATATGGACATTAGATCTTGATGAGACAATCGATGAATTTTACTTATAATGTTAATGTGCCAAACATTTTATAATAACATTTCATTTATTTTACGAGCGCTAGCCCCCAGACAATTAGACAATTTTAAAAGATTTTTTTGATGTTTATAAACTATCATAATACTTATACGTATTATTGATTAATCTAATTTAAAGATAAATATCATGGCAGTATAAGAGCAGATCTATGTTTGTTTAAATTGAATTGTAATTCTAACAAACCGTATAGTTTATAAGTATCTTTTAATGAACAATAAAATTTTAGACTAAAATTAAATGTCATCGAAGAAAATTTTTTAAAAATATTCGTTCATGTAAATTTCTTTTGAAAACCGTAGGTATTTAGATAAGTTTAATCCTTATAACTATTATCCGAAGCACAATGATTATTACTTATTCCTAAATAATTTAACAAAACTAGTAATTTTCAAATATATATGTTCTTGATAAATCTTTTTAAAACGTATAATTATTTTGCGCATTGTGAAGAAACGCAAATCGTGGAATACGAGGCTTCCTTAACGTTTGTAATGTGCAACGACTTAACGCATAAATATTTACAAATATATGTATTTATATTAATAATAATTTTGAATGTTTAATCGCGTAGTACGTTCGTTAGTTTTGTAATGATAATGTTTTAATAGGTTGTAAGACACATTTTGACGAAATCTGTAAGTATCCATTGTAATATAATTGTGTTCTAGATGGCTGAGAGATCCGCGATTATTAGATTTTGCGTTATTACTATATTTATATTTTAAAAGTATTTTTCGGAATTCTACAAAATATTAAAGAATATCGAGCATTAAATCTAAGTTTTAAGAATCGTGTTTTTTTTCCATCCATCGTAGCTTAAAAAATTAGCATTGCAACCAGAATTTAAAATGAAAAATATGAAAACACACTTGATAACATATAGTAGGTTTCAAGGGTTCTTCAGTTTATTGTAATAAAATGATATAATTCCTTACTAAAAATGTTGCTTGGATATATCTATAATTGCACTTGGCCCTACTATGCGAGAGACTTGTTAAGGCTTGATGTACAAAATTCCACATATTATATGCTTATACATTAATGTCCAGGTGGTTTATTATTACTATTACAATTCTATAATAAATAAATGTAATTTCGAACAACCGTTATTTTATACGATAAAGGTGAAGAAAATGTTTTTGTTGTTGTTGTTATTATTATCATTATTATTATTATTATTATAAGGCTTTTAAATCAAAATGGCCTGTAAAATAAGAAGTCGATCTCCAATTTTTATAAAATATATTCGTTTAATGCGAAAAATTTATTATCGATCATCTCGCAAAATTAGCCGTAATGTAAATGAAAATCAATTTATTATTTACCGAAAGAAATAATAGGCCAGTTCTAAAAGAGCCTTCCCTAAAACGTCCTTCAAAGCCTCTGTTCATTTAGAAAATAAACTATTTATTAGCAGTTATGTAGCGAATAACGCTACTCGCCAACCATAGGGAGCTCGATCGAAGCCGTGAATACGCGATTAAGTCGATTGTCTGGGTAATCAATTACCGATTAGCATACGCTTGTAATAATGAAGCCTCTCTCGTCTCCCTTCGATACGATTCCATACGATTCGGGCACTCGGGCACTGAAATGAGACAACCATATTGGCTTCGTATCGTTTGCTTGGTTATCGACTTGATACTTGATTAACTGACTGCGCCATGATCGTGGATGTGACGATTAAGCTACGATTTGTCTGGAAGCTCCGAGCCTCCAAATCAAGGCTCTCGGCATTTTAAAGCCGTACAACGTTTAATAATTATGAGTAGTACACTTGGAACTCAAGCACACTGTAGGGTGATCGTAAACGTGCCATGTTCAACCCTAATATGTCGATAAGAAGTTCGGTATTGTAAGAGATAGTAGTATTGTCTGGCCTCCGGATTATGACATAATAGATCGTTTTATTAGGATGCCGTTGTCTCGTAAAAGTTAGCTGCAACGTATGTCTGGGAAGCCACTACCTAATCTGCCGTATTAATATGATCAAGTCGGATACATCGAGTAGTGGCAGCGCAATACGGATTAAAAATGCAGAAAATGCAGAATGTGGAGTGAGTTTCTTTTGAATTGTTGCATCGTAGGGACGACAACCACAAATTTGGCGAAAGGTAGCTCACAGCGGTTATTAGGTTGCCTTGTTATCGCGAGAGGCTGGATCTCCACGTAGATCAGCGACAAATTAAGAAGACAAAAGGGCAGGTGATTTTGTACTATCTTATCTGATTTAATATGAGCGAGAAATATTTGAGACATGCAATAGGATTTTAAAAATAAAGACATTAAGACTCTAGATTTATGAAAGTCTAACAAGTTATTTAAACGCAAGGACCTTATAAAACTTATTGAATATTTGCTTATTTGATGTGTATGTGATCAATAATTTTTTGTAATGAAATATTTTCGTTGCATGTACAAAGTTGACTATAAGTTATTAAGAAGAAAAACAAATATTATATCGCGTAATTAAATAAAAGTCTGAAAACAAATATATATATATATATATATATATTATTTGGAAAAAAAATTAGACATTTGTGCAAGCCAGTTATTTATCTTGGATTTAAAATTTAACAAGTTCTTCCAAAATAAACTTAGGAATATATTTTAACGCTAACAATATTTTTAAATACTGAAGATAATTCAAATTCTTTTAAGAAAATTTCTCTATCCTACCAAACTCTATATACAAAGGTCATAATAATTATCGTGCAATTTATACGGATACTTAAATAAAAAGAGATTGAAAAATCTAACTTTATTATGTTTATACAATGTTTTTGAGTAAAATGTTTAAATAGAAAAAGTTTCTTACCAAATACAATAAAATAAACTAATGTTACGTAGCCTTAGATTATCATATGGCTCTCATTAATATTAATTATAATTGTTAATAATTATTTTTGTTACGCTCTTTTATACCATTATTTTAATATATATATATATATATTAAGGATTTCATTTATATGTAAGCCAATACAAATATATATAAAATAGAAACTATTTTTTATAATTATAATTATATTTTCGTACAAAATAAATAACTTTTTTAAAACTATAATTATCTTCAGATTCTTTAAATACTCCTCCAATTTTAATGCAACTGTTCACCTAGTACAATCTCAATTTAATGATAAATATTAACATAATTATTAATATTTTTTTTGCATATAAATGTCAAGGATCTGTCGGAAATTCAACACGTTACAAAGAAAATATACATAATACAAGGTTGTCAATAAAAAATTTGTGGCTTTGGAGGGTATGAGTTGAATGAGGTTTTTAAAGTTGTCCTCTTTTGTAAGTGTAATTATTAAAATGACCGATGTTATATGTTTCCACTTTTGTTACTATTGGTTTATTATTCAAAGTAATTTTGTCGTGTCATATACACGTAGGTTGATACAATGACAGAAAGATTGGTTGTAACTTTTTATACAAACATCTGCAACAAATATTGGGAAATCATCCATAAAATAATATATATTGTAGAAGTTGGCAAATGTGTGAGAAAGTATAAATTAGCTGCGGTATGAATAGTTATTGAAAAGAATTTTTACATTAAAGCATTTATTTATCAGAGTATAAATTTTGCTCGTCAATGCCTAAAAATTTAGATTATAAACAAATAAGCGTTAAATTTTTTTATTGACTGTTTCACGAATAGTATTAAATATTTTTATTTCTTTTATTAAAATATACATAAAACGTAAACAAATTAAATTTCATCGTTAAGTTGACAACAAAGAGTAATGTGTAAAGTATTGATTGACCAACGACATTATGTACAATACTTTGAAGAATTTGAAAATATGTTCACTATAACCGGAGAGAAGAGAAAATCGAATACCTGCAAATAGTTATTATTAATTGAAACAAATGGTAAAATAAAATTGTAAAATAAAAAGATTATTATTCTTTATGAGTGCTTTAGATTTTTATCATTCGGCAAACATACGTATGTGTAAAACTTTTTTCTTTTTTTATAATTTAAGGAGTTTCTTTAAAGTGCTTTCATATGATCAAAGTACGACCTATACATATTTTTTTAATTACATGTTTTTAATTACATACTGTAAAGTATTCAGGGTTATTTATGGAAAAGTATAATGTTCTTATTATATGTTAATTAATCGTATTATACATAATTATGTATTATAATATTTATGAATGTATTCTTTAAATTAATTAATATTCTTTAAACTTTTGATGAAAAAATCTCCACCAATTAAACTATGTTATAATAAATATATAATATACAATATGCTATTACTACAACTGTTTTTATTCAGCTTAAACTTACTCTTTAATTCCAAAGATAATTTTTGATTATCTCGAGTTTTTTATGCTTGACACATTGTACATAAGTATGTAAAAATACAAAACTCTAGTCATTTAAAAATAAATAGTCAAAGTGTATGTATTCTTCTAGAAAACAATGATTCAATAATGTTAATAGCACATTTGAAAGACATTTGGGTATATTTATATATTTAAGCATCATATTCTTTCGCAAACTCTCTATGGAAATTCGTCAAAATGTATGGCAATATGGCGCTAAATACTTATTATTCAATGCAAAAATAAATAGAGCAGAATATTATATAATTATGTGAATAAATATTACAATGACGATAAATTGAATTTTGTGGTAAGAAAAATTTATCTCGAAAGAAAAACACACTTTACCATTAACTGATTTGATCTGAATGTAATTTAAATAAAATTCATGACTTTTGCACTAATTATATTCGGCATTTAAATTACTTTAAGTGGATTGCGCGAATCAGTTTGTTTTTGTGTTTCCACTATACACTTGCTAAATAAGCGCAATTTAACGCAGTGATTGTTCACTAAATCGACAGTGATTCGTTAATCAGTCGTGTAACACAGACCCGCTGAAATTTTTCTTTCTAATTGAAACTTCGTCGAAAACTTTCGATCAAGATAATCAATTTCTCATTCATTACAAGAGCATAAAAATGTTTATATTAATATCAAAGTGCGTATTCACATCGGTTCAATAAAAAACACAAAACAATTAAACGTTGTTAAATTTCTACAGATTAGACGAGTGTAATAATTGTTCTAAATTAATTACAATATGAAGATTCAGGTATATTTTGTAAAAAGTGTAATTATTTAAGTTTATTCATCGATGTTAATGCTAATGTTTAATATAAATTTGTTATTCTTACAGATTAAAAATATTAATTTTATTTGCCTAAGCTTAATTTATATTCATTTAAATATGGTTTGCGCAAACTCAACTTTTTACGACACTGCGGCTTCATTAGCAAGAAGTGGACTGTCTAAAACATATGAAAAAGACGAAAATTCTATTTCATCGAATAATGAAAATGAAACTAACATTAATATTATCAATTCAGTAAGTTTTCAGTTCATGTTAACAATCATAATCAAATAAGATTACCATAAATTACGCGAATAATAATTTTTATATTAACGAATAAAATGTTTTTGTATTATTTTAAATGGACAGCCTGCAATTTTTATATTCTATAAAATAAATATATTAGAATGATACATATAATTAATTTAAAATGATTACGTTAGTAAATCAATAGTTTATTAAAATTTTATTTAATTCGTAATTAATAGACATATATTTATATTAAAAAACAATGATTTTATTTTACTAAATATAAAACATTTTTTATATAAATAATGAAAGCTTCTTACCAAAAATTTGATTTTTTTACGTACGTTGTGACGTGGTGATCTTCATTTTTATCATAAATAAATTCGTAACCATTTACATACAACAAAATACTAAATTATTCTACATAATTTTTTTAAATATTTGCTTCGAAAAACTTGCTAAATTAAAAAAATGATTAAATTTTACTTTAATTACTAATAAATTTAAATTACGTTATTTAATAAAATAAACATAAATAATGTCTAACTATAATGTTTAATACTTATGATTATATTTCTTTAGAACTTAAATATAAAATTAAGCAATATCAAAGGCATAAATAAAGTTTATGATTGTATGCTTTATAAATATTTATAACATAATAAATGCAATAAGTAGAAAAAGTAATTCAACTAGTTTAATTAAGCGCTTTTTAAATCATCATAAATTTAATTTGATTAATACTTATTTATAAGACTTCTTTTCACAAAATTTTGATAAAAATATTTAAAGATTTTATTTAAGATTTTATTTAAATGTTATATGAAATAGTATATAATAGCTATATACAATTATATATAATAGCGATACAGTTATCTGTAAATTAATATAAGGTATTTATCAAGATCGTTAATTATCAAGATCATTGAAAATATGTAATTTTATTACATATTAGATAATAACACATTAAACATGAATTTAATAAATTCACTTACAATTAAATTTTTATATACGACATTTTTTAATTTATAAATTAATATTATTTATTTGTATTACGAATATTACGAATGTAGCAACAGGCTCACGAAGCGGACAACAATTACAATTGATTATCCATCAATGTGTCCAAGGCCACTATCGATCACCATTCGTGGATCCTCCACGATTGCTACAATATTACACTCACCACCAACCCTTAACAAAATCATAACAGACATTGTATTCCATAGAAAACAGATTATTAAACAATTAGATACAGCACGCACACACACACACGTGTTTGTGTACACGTCAATGTATATGCGCACGCGAATCAGGTGAAATTCCTATCGATAGGTCTGAGCCCACGGGAGCTACGTAAAGGATAGCTCGACATTTTGGTCCTTCGAGCCGGGTAATAGGGAACAAGGCTGTGTGAATCTATTCTACAGCAGTTGTGGTTCTAAAAGTCCAAATTGGAAGAGACTAGTGAAAGAATCGAATGAACTCAAACCCAAATAGAGAAATTGAAAGGATACACACATAATCAAGTCTTTGTCGGGTAAGGCAAGCAATTAATCTTTTGCGAGAATTGCTTACGGCATTTGCAAGGGAACATACAGTTATGGAAGCATATCATGGCCACAAGCTTTTATTAATCAAGATTATTTTAGTATTCTATCAAGCAAAATGACGTTCACTGAATTGCAATTGGAGCTTAAAACTCCTGGAGATCATAACACCAAATCCGCTAAGCCACGCTGTCGCCAAAGATGCAAGGAATCTTTTGGATCAAAAAATCTGACCTTTTGCGAGCGAATCGAGCAACAGATTATCGATGATTACTATTTTTTTTTTAGCAATTTTAACATAAAATTTAATATAAATTTACCTTCTACGAAAATAATTTCTACATCACACACAATTTTTTTGGAAACATTATTTCATAATTTATAATTTATATAGCTGATTAATATTTTAAAAGAACATATTCAATGTTAAATAATAACTTTTTCGATATATGTATATATATATATATATATTCAATATTTATGATTATTTACAAATTATTATTCTAAAAGCATCCTATTAAGAAGGCACAGTAGACAGCAACATTTTTGCAAAATAATATTCAGTTATAGTATATTTCCTCAATTCAATTCAATTCAATTCAATTCAATTCATAATACCAATGAATTTATATTATAGAAATAAGAGGGAAAGTATTTTAATGGGGTGCTCGTGAATTGTTTAATTATATATCTTAGTTTTTGCCCAATGATTGATCTAAATTAAGAAAAGAATCTAAAAGGACGTAAAATAATGAAATCGATTCGTTTGTATTGATAGGTTGCCTTTCGTAAACAGTTTTGGAGATAAATCGTCGTGTTCTATACGATTTAAAATTACATAGTTTTACAATCAAAATACTAAATTAAATTAAATTATCGATAAATAAGTTTTTTAAAAAAAAATTATGCAATGATTAAATATTCGGAGTAAGATTTAAAAAATGTTCAAAATTAATATTAAATGTATTTATAAAAGTATAATTTACCTTGGACTTTTGTACTTTTTTGTTAAAATATAATATACCTATATAACAATTGCATTATTTATTGTTATAATTTAATGATAGTTAATTAATTTCTATTAATCGTAACGGATAAATTAAAAGTCCATTTCCACGTAAACACATAAGAGATAATCAATTTTTTATGTTTGCCATTACGTAACACTTTTTTTATCTATAAACGTATAAAATATTATTATGAAAAAACCGTTATTAATTATTTATTAGCTTTGATAAGCTAAAATAGAAATCAATACTCGTTGAATTATTAAATATTGAAGTATGTCAATTTACTTAAAGATTATGTGCACAATTCTATCAATTAAATTGTCAATTAAATTTAAAGCTTAATAATATATTCTATATATATATAGAATATATATATATATATATATATAGAAACTGCAATATATGCGTAGTATAAAATTTATCAAAAATCATGCATTTGAAATGGAATTTTGAGTTAAATATATATCATTATTGCCCAATAGCATTATATATTCTTTCATGAGTTATGTATTAGTATTTAATTACGTTTGAAAAATTGTTTGTAAAATATAGTAGATTTTAAAGCTGTATAAAGTCTATGAGCTTAAAAAGTAATGTAACATCCATACAGCTTGGTAAAATAGACATAAACATAATAAGTTAATTTTTTTATTAATAAATTTTCAGGCTAACATGATAAATCAAGAAAACTATCCCTCGGAAACCCATATTATTACAACCGAAGATGGTTACATTTTAACGGTATTCCGCATACCAGGAGGCGTAGGCTCTATTCCTGTATTTTTACAGCATGGACTTTTAGAAAGCTCATCGGGCTGGCTGATTGCTGGGAAAAAAAAAGCCCTCGGTAACTATTTTTTCAGTAATTTAAAGCGTCTTGTACTATAAATTATAAAGTGAATATAGTTCCAAGTTTTAATTTAAAACCACTCACACCTCACAAATATCCTATAATGATTCACATTTAAACGAGTGGAAATCGAGATTCCCTAGCCAATGCAAAATTTCTCTATAGAATTCTTACTTACACAGTTTTTTTAGTTATTATTAGCTAATTTTAAGCATTCATAAGAGGAATTACATCAACACTTCAGTACCGGACAGTCAAATTCGTAATTGTCATAATTGTCTTTTTCGTATTGAAACTCATAATGGTAAATATTGTGATAAAATATTTTCACTTGGCTTCAATGAATGTAATAATAAAAACTTTATACAAATATATTTTAGTAATAATTTTTAATTACCAAAAGTTTACTAACAATATTGCTTACTATTAATAAATGTCATCTCAATGATTTATAAACTTTCATTGTTCTAATCTACACGATGTTTTGCAATAATACTGTATTATTACAATTAATATTAATTTAATATTTTAGAGATGTATCCTATTGTCAAAGAGCTTAATAAATTATGGCAATTGGCTGCTGAACATGCTCAACACAGATTAATTAGTACTTACCTTTTTCTAATGAGTAAACTTTAAGAGAAAGAAAACATTGTACTTTCATTTATAACCATTGCTATGAATCATATAAGCTAAAATTATTGATTATATTTCCGACAAAATGTCTACCGACCGTCGAAATAATGGAGAACAGAATGCCTATTCTGTCATTACTAATCTTATTACATGCACAATGTAATCACCTCAGTGTCCAATTTGTTTCTCAATCGTGATTTTTTCATTATGATGCAAGAACAAGTAATGGATTTCATTAATTTATTATACTCATTCCAATACATATATATATTTATACGAGTAGTCAATATAAATGAAAAAAAATATTTCTAAAATTTTCATTTTTTTATACGCCACATACATTATTTGAAAACACAAGTATATAAAATTAATATGTATCAAGAGCAGAGTAATGTATCTTACATTAAGTGAACACTTTATGTCAATCGAAAATCTTTTAGACAAACGCAGTTTTTTAATAATTCGGTTTTACAAATTCTAAAGACGATAAGAGAGACTCTACACATTTATAGCAAGTAATATATTATTTAATTATAACATAAGATGAATAATTAAAGGAACATGAGTTATTTTATGAAAATTTACATTTGCATATTTGATATTATTTTTCATTTGGGATTGTGTCATATTTTACATGTAAAATAAATTCTGATTTTGTAATCTATATACGTTTTTATTAAGCGTGTAATATCAAAATGTTTAATTTTTTAATATAAAAAAGTACAGCCCTCATATGATAATGTGAAAGTAAAGATATATATATGCTGGAAGATTCACATAAGATTTATTCGATAGATCTATTATACCCTTAAAAAGATAATGCATATTTAAAATTACAGAGAACACGAAGAAAAGAAGAAGAATTGGGATTTACAACAATTAATATAAATATATTTAGTTGTTAAAATGAAAATATCTAATTTAACATTATTTATATTTGAATCTATTCATATCTGTTTATAATTGAATTATGTTAATGTTTTCATCAACAATTTTAGCTTACATTCTATCGGATAATGGCTACGATGTTTGGTTAGGCAATGCCCGTGGCAATACTTTTTCAAGAAAACATCAAACGCTATCCACTTCTGATCCGCAATTTTGGAATTTCAGGTTAAATTAAATATTATTAATATTTATTAGACAATTATGGTTTACAATAAAACTATATTCTTTCGTTCGGAAGAATTTATACTGCGCCCAGAAAATCTGTTACTACTGAAAATCAATTCACGTTAAGCCTTAAAAGATATTCATTTATTATAAAGTCATTATAAATTTACGTTAACGTTAACATTTTTACTTATAACACATTATTTATAATTTTACACCAACTATTTTATACACCAACTATTTTATATACTGTTTAAAAAAATTTCAGATTGCCGACATTTTAGAATATATAACATTTCCAAGAAATAACGAATTGTTTTCTTTATTTTTATGTCAAAGTAAATGATAATTTTGCAAAGTGAAATATCGGCCATAATTTAATTGTCCTGATGAAATATGATTAATTTGGTAATTCCATTGCATACTCGAACACTAGAACTCTCGACAGATTTTAGATAGATAAGTGTCTATGATTCTCGCGAATTGAAATGGTTTTTAATCCTTGAGTATGCGAAGTATTTATATTCAGTGATCAGATCGGATTTATTTCTTTGAATATCAAAGTACCAAGAAAATCAAGGCTATCCAAATGCTAGCAAATGATGCAAATATGATTATAAAAATATTTCCATAAATTTTAAATGACTAATATTAGTCTTTCTCTCTCTCTCTCTCTCTCTCTCTCTCTCTCTCTCGCCCCATACACGAAGACTAAAATCACGTCATACAATTAGGCCAAAATATTGATTACTATCACGATAAATAAAGGAAAATTTTATAGCAAAGTTGTCAAGAACTTGAAAAATGAAAAGTGTTTACGTAGATTTTAATCAATAGTTTATATATAATAATATTTGATTTTTAATTGATCGAATTGACGAAATTGATTTCTATTATATTTAACTAAGCCAAGTAACTTTTTTGTCAAAATTTCTGAAATAATAATAATAATTTAATAATAATAATAATAATAATAATAATAATAATAATAATAATAATAATAAATAATAATAATAGTAATAAGAACAATAACAATACTAATTAGAATTATCGTTTACATTTTTAAAATAAAACTTAAAATAATAATTTACATATAATCAGGAGCACAATTTACTCTATATATACTCAATTTTGCTTACAATAATAAAAATTAAATAAAATAATACAAATAAAAATTAAATATTGGAATATCGGAACTAATAATTAGAATTTGTATTTATTTTTTATACTCATTATTGAATTATTTTATTTAGTAGTTTAATAAGTTATAATGGTATTTAAGAAAATTGGGATAAAAAATGGAGCAATAAAATTATACAAAATTAAATATTAGATAAACATTATCTTAATATTATTATTTCATAGAATCGTTTTAATCCTTTTTGTATACTATGAACTTCGTACTTCGAACTTCTTTTATGTATTTCCATTTATCAATCTCTTCATGTAAATAGTATAATGTTAATTAAATTAATAACTTTAAATAAAAGATATTTAATTTTTGAGAGTATAAGCATTACTATAATATATAATTACATAATATATAATACAAATAAAATACATAAGTATAACTTTAAATAAAAAAATTTATAACTTTTGGAAAAAAAACAAATTCAATTTATTTTTTCCTTTGAATGTCAATAAACAATTTAAAAAATAGCGCAATTTAACAAAACATTTTCTATATTAAACTTACAAAAATATTTAAAATTTTATGAAAAATGTAAATTAAATAAAAAGTATTTACAAGCTTATAGAAATTCTTATAATTCAAAGTCATGATTAATGTTAATTGAATTATTTAGACTGAAAGAACATAATGTTAAATGTTACTTTTTTATTGACTACAATTGTGTTATTAGATATTTAAAACTGCCGTAAAATTTGTTTGATTTTAATAGAATATATTTATATATTTTAGTTTTAAATTTAATTTTTAATTTAATTAAAAAAAAAAAACTAGGTTTACCTATTTTTACAACGAAAACTGTTTTCAAATGCTCGGATTTCGCATTTGCATATAATTCATCGTAAATTCTGTATAGATAATAAAGATTCTTTAAGATGACTAGGATGAATAAATAACCACTTTTAAAATTATGCAATTAAATTAGATTTACAAATAAGAATTCCAATTTCTTTGTTTTTCAGTTGGCAAGAATTAGGTTTATATGATCTACCGGCCATTATAACTTACATATCACAATTAAAAAATGACAGCTTATTTTATGTGGGTCACTCGATGGCTGCGACCACATTTTCCGTCATGGCAATAGAAAGACCAGAAGTCGCTAAGAACATTAAGGCAATGATTACCTTAGCTCCTGCTACCTATTTACATCATGTAAAGGGGCCAGCAAAATTGCTATCATTCTTTTGGAGAGAATTGCAGGTAGGAATTTTTATGCAATGGTATGTTAAATTTTGTGGAAAGGTTTTGCGTTATTAGCTCTTGTTGTGAAAAAATAATTATTTTCTCACAAATATGTAGCATTTCCCTTTAATAGTGAATATCAACTGTACCTTTAATAATTATTGATAAAAATAAAATATGGCCGATATTATTTATCTAAAGAAATATTGATTTTAGAATAGTATGTTGTTTAATAACTGGATTCCTAATATCTATTTAAATTAATACTAAATGAAAAATGTACTCGAAAAATATAAAATTGTAAAATTATTACCAACTAATATGAGTATTATTTTAAATTTTAACAAATTAAACTTCAAATAATCTGAGATTGTTTTACGAATAAATATTATACAAAGAGGGAATAATCCTCGAAAGTCTATTTACATTTTATTCGTTTCTTAGCAAATTTCAAATGCACTGGGTATATATGAAATTTTTCCACGAAATATTTTTTTTGATAATTTTGCAAAATATATTTGTAAAAGAAAAATACTGCGAAGTATTTTTTGTAGCAATTCGTTATTTCTAATTGCTGGTTACAATCCAAAACAACTTAATTATGTAAGTATTTGTTATAGCATGATCTAATATTCGACTAAGCAGTTTTCTATCTAAACAATACTTTGAATTTTTTTTTTTTTGGGCACATATCTATTTATTTTAGTCTCTTTTGTCAAAAATTTGGAGCGAATTGCCATCTGGTACATCGATGAAATTATTTATTCATTGGCTGCAACAGATGAGTGCTAATAAATTACGCAAGTTTGATTATGGATCACGAATTAATTTAGAAGTTTACAACAATTCCCAGCCACCTAGCTATGATCTTTCAAAAATTCAAGTACCAGTTGCGGTATTTTGGTCAGACAATGATTGGTTAGTGGACAAAAGAGTACGTTGATCGCTCAAAATAATTATACTTATATTCAAATAAAACTTATTCTTAAGAATAATTTTATTACATTTTAGGATGTACAACATTTTTATAATCAAATACCTAAAAAATTAGGAAATTTTAACATTAAACATAATAAGTTCAATCACTTTGACTTTTTATGGGCAGTGAATGCTTCAGAACTTGTTTATTCTAAAATTCTTCATGTGATGGCTGATTATAAAAATCAAATTATTGAATAAAATGCGTAATATATTTTTTATTTAATGCTAACTACGCCTTTTCTGAATACCGCCATATAACGTTTAAATATTAAAAATACTTAGGTTAGATAAATTTTTGGAAATCATTGATAAATTACGTAAGTACTGCTCAAGTTGTAATATAAAATATTAATAATAATACAATTTACAAAGTTTATATTTTTTTTCATCATATAAATAATTAGGCATTATATAATTTAATATAATATTAATATTATAACAATCATACCAAATATAATATAACATTTTTATTATTATTTATTGTAAAGTATTAAATTAAATTAATATACGATATATAAATAGAATAGAAATAATATATAAAGAATAATACTGAGTTTTTGAAAGTGGAAGAAATTTTAAACAAAGCCTACTCTGCTTAAAAAATTAATCTTTCATATCTATAATATATAATATATATAATAGTCAATTTACATGTGTATTGTATGTGCGAAATAATTATAATTTTAGCGAATTCACACAAATTGTAAGAACTATTAAAAATTATTTCCATTGATAGTAATGAAAATAAACTACTTTTCTAAGATTATATTTATAATGAAAATATTATTTAATTAAAATTAACTTATAATTTATTGTCTTATTCGAATGTTCATAAAAAAAAACCCAAATCTTAGACGTTCAATTAGAAAATGGACGTTTAATAAAAAATTATATAAATCCAAATGTTCAGTATTTAAACCTCTTACGTTAAATATTTCCTTAAAGTAAAGAATTTCCTAAGCAAAGAACTTCTTGTTATACCGAGTGATTTAATTTTCTTATAGTAAAATAAATAATATATTTTATATATTACATATTTTTATTTGAACGAAAATTATTTATTATATAAATAAAGAACAACAGATATCATGCATTAATGGAAGTAAGTTTAAAAGAAATACTAAATATTTATTATTAATTTGGTTAAACTCATTTTTCATTTATATATAATTTATCTATAATGCAGTTTATAATAATTCATTAAGGAACATTTCTTTTCTATTATCTATCTACAGTAACATTGAAACTATAATTAATTTACTAACTGATGAATGAGCATATTTATATACTTTGCAAATATATTTTATAGAAATATACATTACTTAAATAATAAGTGAAGCAATACACTTGATACGAAATATTAGGAATACATTTTCTAGAGTATATTTAATATATCAATATAGAATGACGAACTCTTCAATTAGCATAATCATTATTCAATTTAAACACATTAGAGCAATAATTTTCTTGTTTGTTTACTTTTTTATAAACTTCTTCTACTTTTAATAATATTTTTGTGTTTTAAAAGGATCCATAAAATTTAAATGATTTACAAAACATTTGATAAAAGAAAAGTTTATAGTAATAATAGAGCACAATGTTTGATTTGTTATAATATTATCATACCTTTGAAAACAAATAAAAAATGTAATTATAATAATATTAATATAATAATTGTGAATGTATTCTATATTATGTTTTTTTAAGTAAACACGAATTTTTTTTTCAATATTTTGTATTTTTTCATTGCTGAATTGAAAAAGTCATATTATATATATTATATATATATATATACTATTATTTATATACTAATATATACTAACTATATATATTATGAAAAATTTATTTCAAAATATTATATGGAAGAAGTAATACATGAAAATGTCTATTAAAAATATGACAAATATTTGAATTTGGGTTTATAAACAATAAATTTCCTTCTATCAAAGTAAAAACTTGGAAATATTAATTTTTTCGCTACTTATTCGCCATCCTTGAACAATAATATACGACCTATATAGTTTTTAATATTTTAAAACTTCAGTATTTTAAAATAAAATGATCGTACTCGTTTTTGCGTGCGTAATTGATTAAGTATAGAAATAATAAAATCAATAATACTCATTATTATTTATTACACACTTAACGAACAAATTCAAATAAGAATTACACACACACACACTCACACACACAAACAAACAAACAAACAAACAAACACATATTAACCTTTTTATTAATATTGCGACTATGTAGTACAATCTCATATATGATTATTAAGTATTTTGAATTGTAGTGATTTGAAAAATGTTGACTTGTTTCAACGTAGTTTTATAACCACCAGTTTTTCACATTTATTCAAAAAAAGACCGAACTACTTGTTTTAAGGCTAAAAACAAGCCTAATTGTTTTTATCGTGTTCTCATCGAGTAAAATTAATTTTTTGTGCTGATGCAATAAATTATTCATTGAAAAAATTTAAACAAAATGAGCACAAATAAATATCACGAACATTAGATTATACGTTAACCTCGAAATGCTTCTTATTTTAGGTATAATATTATCATCGTGTTTATTAAATTTTTTGTACCTTATCCCTGTACGTACGTTATGATTAGTTTTTCTTAGTTTTGTATAAAATTTACTTATCTTGAACGGCATGTCGTGTGTTTAAAAGATTCGTAGGATTCGCTAATAACCGTAGAAATTCGCGGGACTACGAAGAACTCTTATGATAACAATGGCTGGCAGAGCCCTAACTAATGCGGTCTGTATTATCGACAGTCGGTATTAACAGATCTCTATATTAACTCTCTCTTAAAGTAGGCACTATAATTTTCTTTTCTTGCTTTTGTCCTTTCATTTTTTCCTTCAATGTTTTCTCGCATATTAATGTACGCTGGCGTTTCAAAATCGCCATCTTTCAATCCACATGCAATTAAGTTTTCAACTATTTTTATACATGTGTATCTCAGCAACTTATTATTCTCAGATTTTATATTAGTATTGTACGAAATATATTTCAAACATATTAATAAGTTTAAAAATCGAATATTACATGTTAATATGATCTCGAGTAAGACTTTTAAAGAGACCCTTCTATGAGTCAATTCAGTAAAAATATTCATATAACCAAACTATTAAAATGAAAAAAATTAATATTGTACAACATACGTATAAATATAACATTGTTGTCTTTATTTTATGATAATTAAAACTGACGCTTTGAAAAATATCAGATTGTAAAAGATTACTTATACCTGAGTACACGTATACATTATTCGATGATATTGAATAGTTGTTCTTTAAGCTTGGAGATCGCACGTGTAATCCGAACTATTAATCATCAAAATGTCTCTCCCGTTTGGGTATTTGTAAATAATTTTAAATTGATTGTTATACATTTTCATTGCACGAATACTTTTAAGGGACACTTATATCATTATGGTTAATTAAATCACACAAAGCATGACATTTGCTCGTTCAAATGCTATAAAATTGCAAATATACAATAAGTTGTTTATTCTCTGGCATGTACGTAAATATCAAATCGTAACATTCCAATAAAAAATAATATTAGCTAATGGTGACGTCAAATTACAGTCATTAGGCTTTAGCTTTGATTCATACACGTTATACGAGTCGAATAAAAATGTTGGCAATATGAAAGATATTATGCATATATCTCCGATGAAACAAATCCAAATGAGGCTTTCATGGATCAATCTGACAGCAAGGCAAATCACATACTCCAAACGAATAGTTACTTTTTATTTACATCTCCCTATTTCTTTTCGCCTTATATACTTTGCACACATTAATCCTGAGATATCTGCTCTATCTCTTTCCGAATTCCCTCGAAAACCCTCCTTCTCCCACTGCCTCGCAAGCAATAATTTCGCACTCCCTCCCATCTAACATCCCCCAACAATCATCTATCTATCATCTATCTGTCTATCTATCTATCTATCTATCATCATTACTCTGCCAACTAACTACCTATCTTCATTTATTTTCCGTCCTGCATACAAGACGACCGACTATATTCACAATTTTAACAATATTCACCACCCTCCGCCGATCTAACGCAACGAACCCTAACTTTAACTCCCAGATCGGTACTTAAAAAAAAAATACTAGTCATCTCATTACCCCCTTATTAACCCCATTATTCGGCTTACGGCCTAAACAAATACTAAGAATCACTATCATTGGCGATTGGATAGGTGAATGGTGACTATTCGACTGGTTAAATCACGAGCGACTTGGTCAATAAGGGAGTTTTCCAGCTCTTCGTTAAAGCAGCTCGGCATGGCAAGTGCTTCATTATCACTGGAGCTATAATGGAGCTCCATGACTATTTGCGATTTAGTGGAGAATTGGAGTCGGTGGCAGTAGGTGAGAAAAATCACGTCCAGATTGCAAAGTGCTCGATGACCACCGGGGCGTCCCGTCATTCCCAGGGCTTTAAGGAGCGTCCTTCTCGTCGCGAGGACGAGACGATTCGTCGGTTTCGCGCCTCTGTAGCCCGAGGCGCCGCTGCGCAGCGTCGACATCGGCGTCGCTGGCGGCGTCGGCGTCGCGACGGAGGCTGCGCCGAGGCCAGTGAGGCTGCCGTGGCCGGCGGCGCGCCTACATGGGAGCAACAGCGACTGCACGCATGTGCGAGGGGCCGTTGGGGTTGGGGGGCAGGCGGGCGACGAGGCGAGAGGCTCGCTGATTTCCAGCATCGTTTCAAACTTTATGAGCCCGATTGGTCCACACCTGGGTCGATATTTCCGGTCGCGGGTGCCAGCGAGCACTCGGAGAACGAGGATGTCGACGATTGCTCGGGACTACGCCGGGATACGTCGGAGGTTGCCTCCTTGCCGGATCCCTAGGCTCGTCCACTTTTTGTCCCTAGCCACGGCTATGGGAGATCGCTGCTGACGTAAAAAAATTTATGCGAAGGGATAGCGGACATCTCGGCTTATTTACCCAGCGGCTGATTGAGTGACGGGGCTTGGAGGTCGATAGCACTGCCTTACCTGGAAGCTCAGGTAAGTGAATCGAGTTTTTTTTTTTTTTAGAGATCTGGGTGTTTGCCGTGGAACGCTCGGCTTCTTTGCCCTCCTCTCCAATAAAAATATCAATAGAAGTTAATGCGATTTCATAGCAATGTGTTTTAATGGCTCTGCGCGTGTGCGCGTGTGCGCGTGTGCGTGCGCGTACGCGCTTAGTTGAATTGACGTTTGGTGAAATTGATTGTAATGAAATATTATTGCCCTCGGACTCCGTAGGTCTATTCTTATTAATCCCCTTATAAGGGATAATTGTGTTTTTTTTTAAGTAACTACATGTGCCTCTGATTTTATAATACGAAGGCACTCGTTAACCAAATAGTTAGCCATTTACTCGATTATTTATTTGATTATATTTTTTTCATTACTGCTCATTATTAATAAAACTACGTAATGTCTGTATCACGGGTATTATTATAACCGTAGCTGTTTTTATTATTATTATGTTTAATATTTAAATTCATAAAGCTATTATAAATGTGAGAAATTGTGGAAACAGGAGTAAGGAATAACTATATCGTACACATGTTTTTCGCGTGTAAATTTCGAAGTAAAATGATAATAATGAGAAAACTATTCGGATGGTTAATAATAAAATGTTAAGACTGCACGTATTATTGATTAATTACAAGACACATACATTCCCTATAAATAAAAAAATGCTTCAAATGTTCTAATAGAAGAAGTCTTGTTTTCGTCAATTTCTAGTTCACGGTAAGTACTTTGCTCTCTTTTAAAGATTCTAATTTGAAATTTAAGATAAAAATTATCATAAAACCTTTCAACATACAGTTATGCATGAATGCATTATATTATAATAAAGTTTTATATCACAATAATTAACTCAATAATTCTTCAAGTCAATTCAAAGAGTCGGTATTGAAATTTTTTAACAGTTTAGTTTCCATAATAAAAAATACACAATATATTTAAAAAATATTATTAAAACTTTACGAAAGTAAAATATAATTAAAAATATGGAGATATTTCATAGTGAATAAAGTTTTAAAATAAACGCACTCGAGCATTATACACGATGAGAAGGTTTTCGTATTTACCGAGAGAACTTGGATTGCAATTCGAATAAGCGAACTGAGCAGAGAGAGAAAATTTTTGTAAAATTGTATTAACATTTCTCGTAGCATGAAATTTTGTGCAAGATGTTTAAATTTTATTTGGTGCATGAATTATTTGTTTCGAAACTGCCTCATGTATTATTCATTTCAAATGTCTACAAAATTTATATTTTGATGTCACTATTGGTTAATCAGTGTTTTTGTATATATACATTTTATAATATTAAATCATCTTTTTAAACATTTTCATTTTATATTATTATAATTGTATTATCCTTTCGTTAATTTTTAATTTTAAATTAAAACTTAAGGACAATGTTTAATTGAATATACAATTCACGATGAAATAATAATTGTACAAATTTTTTCAAATCAGAAAGATTTCAATTAAAAAATGTCCGATTAAAATTCTTTTTCTTAATCTTTTATGAGATTGAAAATTACATTTAATAATTTGTTAAAATAATGAACAATATTTAATTTTTCAACTAATGTAACGAAACATTTTTTTCTTATTTAGTAAATAAGCTTTACATTTCAATTATTCGTAAAGCGAGAAATCTTTAATTAAATTAACTACTATTAACTATAAAATACTGAATAATTAATTACACGTACAACTGAAAAGAAAGAATGATTTTATATAAGTTTGAATTAGTTATTGCAATTATAGCTTTAAAGCAAAATCAAAGAACGGAAAATCATCAATGTTGCTTTCAATTATAAATAGTAAGTAACGGTAATTAATACGGATTTCATGTGTAGTATCGAGTGTGTGTAGGATAAAAATATGAAGTTCTCTACCCAGATATCGTAATTGAAATCTAAAAAAACGTTGATACGAAGTAAGGTTGAATAATAGCATTTAATTCGGAAAACTTATGAAGTTGCTTATCTGAATCTCGTTGTAGACAAGACTATTTGCCTTTAAAGATTGATTGCAAAAAATAACAAATCTGAGCTCGTAAAGCTCAACTAGTGTATGGCATTTTACCTCGATTTTGTCGTCAGTGATATCATAGTCAACGACATACATATAAACCTGTAAATATTCTAACTAAGGTCTATTGTTGGTCACCAGTATACTAAATTTAATTTAATCACATGATAAAGTCATACAACGTATTAAGAATTAACGCTGATAATTTTTTTATTTAACAATAATATGTAGTCTCATTGATGAGAAATCGCGTTTTCTACATTTTTCAAGATTTATAACTGGTTTGCCTGTTTTCTACAAAACTAAAATTTATATTTTAAAGATCTTTAAGTAGCCACCTAAATCATTCATACTTTTTCAATAATCAATATTCAAGATCGGCCATAGTCATTGAGATTTTGATCGATTGTTATCGATTAGTAGTTTTTTATTTATTATGCAATTTTAGAATATTGCAAAATTTTCTTCTTACTTTTCTCTTATACTTAAACTTTTACATTTATTTGCCTATGAATATAACTAAATCCATAAATTTTAATATCGAGCATATACAATACGTGACCTATTTATAATAAGAATTCATCTTAATTATAAAATATCATTATCAAAAGCCTTACTACTATCTTTTATATGTTTATTAATAATAATAATAATACAAATCAAATTAAATGCTTATTTTTTCATTAGACTTAGCTAAAATAAAGAAAAAAATTAGCTGATCTAGTTTATATGTGAGAAAATTTTGTCTGGTAGTGACGTAAGAACGACGTAAGCACAATATGACATTACTTGAGAATAAATGTCAAGCTTACAATCGTAATTCCTCCTTTGTCATGTAAAGCTTCGATAAAAGCTTACATGTACTTTCAATTTGGCGACTTTCGTTGATTATCTTTTTAATTAATAATTTTCCTGGCTCACTAACTGGCAAAAGTAGCCTTTCGGGAGCTTCTTCGCCGTCGCGGTGTGCAGTGAAATTTCGCAGCGTCGCTGTCGTAAAGTCGAGTTTAGAAAGTTGCTCTGAAAAAGCGACGCAACATAAAGAAGAGAAAATGAGGGACTATAGTGTGTGTGTGTGTGTATAGTGAAGAAAGAAAGGCCCGAGCAGACAAAAAGCGTGCAAACGAGCGGGAGTTTATTTTCACGCAGGTTTTCCTGAAATAAATGTACGCGAACAAGTAATTTAGTTTCGCGGTATTTCATTATTTTTATACGAAAAAATTAAACGTGGAAACCACGTAAATTACAATTTCAAAAAATGATTTTAGCGTTTCCGACCTCTTGTCGTAGCCATATATATATATATATATGTGGGTGCGTGCGTGTGCGTGTGCGTGTGTGCGTGTGCGTGTGCGTGCGTGCGTGTGCGTGCGCGTGCGTGTTTGTACGTCTTCGAGAGCCCGTATATATTGTCTAAAATTTATATTAATGATTGCTCAAGTGCACGTTTAAAAATTACGAAATGAAACTTTCTTTTATTCCTAATAGATGCTATCTAAAATTGTCGGATTAGAGACATCTTTTAGACTTAAATCTATTAGAGAAGGATTAGAGTGGATAAGAGACTGAAGTATAATACAATTTTACGAAGCTGAATAAATAATTGTGTTCATTTAATTTATTTCTTCGTTGCTAACGTATATTGTAAATTCAGCATATACGCGGTTCCCTTAATTTTCTTAATGAATACAATTCTTATAAAATATTTGAAAATGTATAATTAATTATCTGCCTAGACACGCACACACAAGTATTACGAGCTTTCATCAGTTCGTTATTGTATTAAGATAATTTGAAAATTAAAGATCAATCAGCTTTTAGAAGGCCTCGAATAATTTCATATAGACGCTGCATCACTAATAACTTGTTATTGTTAATAATTTTTATGTAGGGTCTCGTTAAAAAAAAAAACAAACAAACAAAAGAAAAAATTATCTTACAGCAATTCCAATTCAAGAACGATGAATTAGAAGGCCTAATGAGCTCTTGTAATTTTTATGTCCTAGATAAGGCAAATTTCAGTTACGTTATTGTACGAAGCGTGAGATGATGTTTAATTGAAAAAAATTTTGTCGTCGCAACCGATTGAAAAGTTATCGCAAGTACAGTTTCACACTTATACCAGAGCATAGCGATGAAATTCTTTTGAGAATAAAAAATAGTTTTGAGCAAAAACTGCCAAAAATATCAAAATAATAATAAGCGCGGATCCTTACTTAGCCAAACACAAAAACATCATACTTTACTGCCATTGCTTGTCCACAGAATAAAGCTAAAGTAGCACAATCTTGCAAAGTTTTCCCCGACTCATTGACTCATTGAGGCAAACAAGACACGAGCTGCCCCCAACCCCCGACTGCCAAACTATCCAATTAATCATCGTTAATTGCCATTGAAAATTTAGCCTACCCTTTGGAAACATTGAGAGAAGGAGCTCTCGCAACGCCCAACGCGCTGTCAAAAAAGAGCGAGAGATTCGTTGGTGGGTACGGCAAAATTTTATTAGAGACCGCTTAAAGGCCGGCAGTGCAGGCCTGCGTTCCATCAACATACAAATCTCCCTATTCGCAGAGTTTAATTGCCGTAATCTCGGACGGCATCCGTAATCTAGCACTGGGAGGTGGACGAGGCCAAGTAAGCCGATGCCGATTAAAAACAATTTACAATGCCAGCGTCCACTCTTAAATCATTGACTTGGTCGGGGCGAAGGAACTCGCTCTCCCTTTGCCGAGATAAAGCGCCGAGGGGCCGTGAATGAGCGCATATTTACGGCAAAAGTAGGTCTGCCGATGGAGTTGCCAAGGCGAGGCAACATCCCGCGTGTTTATCCATAAGCAGCGGCGACGGCCACGGCAGCGGCAATCGCAGCCATTCTTTCTCGTCGAGGGAATATTTGCGCTTGGCTTTGCGAAACGCCGAGGCTTTGTTTATTGGCGCCACGTTGGGTGATGAGGCCGCGGCCTCATAATGAACTCCCGGCGCATGGATATTGGTGCTGTGTTGTGCTTTCTTGTGGGAGATGAAGTGCCGTGGCTGCCGGAGCCGGGGGAGTTCATTTATGCCGGCAAAGGCTGCGAATGTGGGCCGAGAGTTCAAAGGCGAAGGAGGCAAGCCGATGCTGCCGATCGAGTGTTGGATACTCGAGTATCGCCTGATTTTCATATTCCACGCCAACTAATCTCCTCTCCTACCCTTTCAATCCATTCTTATCCCTACTTCCCCCCCCCCACCCCCCGACGCTCTTTGAGCACGGCTCTAGGCACTTTATCTGTCCCGTCACTGTCCCGTCAATTAAGGCCCCTTGGTTTTGTCATTTGTCGTTATTACGAGGTCTATTGCGCCCAACTGCTCGAGAACCAATGAGAATGCATCTCTAGTTCCATTGCATTTGGCGGCCGGCTAAATCTTTAATAATAATTTATGCCTGCTCTTGAACTATATGGAGGGCAGTCAAATTTATGCAAATCACAACTCTTATATATATATATATATATATTACATTTATTGTTATTACTTTATTTTACATTACTATGGGTTTTTCCTATTTCCCATTTAAGGCACTAAAATATGCCGTAAAATATCCTAGTCGATTGATTTATACGAGTAAGTAAAATTTTCTTTCTGAAATGATAATTTCAAGTCGCGAGTCGAATTGTTATTCCAATTGATTCGCCTATTTATTATACTTTAGTACAATTTTAATATATATATATACGAAGATGGATTTTTAATTTAGCAATAATTATATAATTTAAAATTAAAAGTTTTTACATCGGTATTCGAGGGGCCAAATTGACTTTTAGAAAGAAGCTTGCTCTATTGTTATAAAAAAATGGCGTCCAAGAATGCAAATGTTGATGAAAAATTGCGAATAAAAGTAGAGATAATATAAGTGACTGATTAACCCACATGTGCAAAACTCGTGGAAGCATGAAATTACAACAATAAGCTGCAATGGCTTGTTAACAATAACAGTATTTTATATTGTTAAGTGTGCTAAAATTATTATGCCCACGATTTTTGCAAAATAAATGTACTCTCGATTTATGGACTAAATGTTAGCCATAACAAAATGGTCTGGAATACAAAACTAATGCCATTGTCATTGAATCTTCTGTTGCAAATACTCGGCTGTTCTGCATAGCATAAAGAAACTATCATTAAATGAATAATGAAATGTCCTTATTTTATTTAAAGGATTTAGAGATACAATAGCCAGTAAAGTCTAAGGAATGAAAAAAATATTTTGTCATCCAACGATATTGAATTTTGAGCAATTTAGGAGCCATGACATTTAAAGAAATTGTTAAAAAAATCTTCCTTTGCCTTAACAATATTCTGCTGTGTGTGTGCAATATTCAATAAATACTTTAGTGAAATGTATTGTTTTGAAGTTTTGATTTTATATTTAAATGTGACTGAGAAAAAGCCGAAAACATTTTAACATTGAAATACATATTTGTAAAAGTGAGTAATGTATTTATATAACAATTGCTATGGTATATTATAATTGAATATTATATGTAATAGAATAGTTTTGCAATTATTGCAGTGCTTAATACACGAATAAAGCAAATTCAATGTTTCTTGGACAGCACTTTTATTACATTGATTTTATGATTAGAGGAAATTTCATTATATTACAGGAGGATAAATAATCGATTTTTTTCATTATTATTAAATTTTATACGCTATTAATTATTATTACCATTTATACGTATATATTTGCAATGGATTTCAAAATATAATACTTTAACCATCAATCCTTTTCATCGTAATAGAACTGTAAATAATAATGATGAATATCAAGTATTATTACTGAATACTGACAATAATTATTAGTATTGAAATCTGAAAAATTATCATATTTTGTACTTGCTAAGCGATGCTAAAAATAGATTACTTTAAATTCCTATGGCTTTTAGAATTTAAAAAGAAATAGCATATTTAAAACAAAACTATAATAAAAATTCGATAAATATATTCATTCGCTTATAAATAATTTATTATATATCGGCTTTATAAAACAAAAGCTTATTTTATCTACAGAAGAAGGAGAACTACAGAATTTGGAATTACTCTCTCTCTCTCTCTCCCTCTCACTTCTTTCAGATCAAATGACTCGACGGAGCTGTTTTTTTTTCATCATCATTTAATTTATACATCCACAGTGACTTTATAAGTTAAAGTGATTTCTACTTCTCTGCTTATTTTTTTTCTGCTTATATGTTCTCCGCTTTTAGCTCTTCTTTAAACTAAAATTCGTCAAGACCGTGAATTACATATCCAATGTAAATCCATTTTCATCGTTAGGATTAACCTTTCGACGTGATGATCAACTTTACGGAAGTACGTTAATTACCAACCTAATTTGCATTGTGAATTTCTGTATCGTTTGATTACTATTTGTTTGATTAGTTTGATTATTCTGTATTATGTGACGTTATCAAACTTTAATTACATTTTCACTTGTTGAGAGTGGAATGATTTCGACATATTAGAGAGTTCATAATTATTAGCAAGTCTTTTTTCTATTTGAAAAGTTTGCATAATTGCAAAATTAAAAATAAGCCATTAGTTTAAAATTTTATAAGCAATTTAGTTCTAGAAATTTTAAATGTAAAACGAAACCAAATATTCATAAAAATTCCTAATTGACATGAAGTGTTTCAATTTTTTTCTATTATATGTACAGTATTTTTATAATAAAGATATTTAGAATTTTGTTTAATATTATAAATACGTGCATTTATTTTCAATGTAATATTACTTAATTAAAATTACTTACGAGAAAAATTATATTATTATAACTTTATAGTTTAGAATTGTTGAAGGGCAGCAATATATATTGGTCATTTTAATAGAAAAAATTGCATTGGTATACCATTTCTTTATAATGTAAAATTCTTGATAAAATATTGTAGACGATTATATCCAATTATTTTAATAGAATAAAAATGTTTGAACGAGTCAGGTAGAAATATTTATATTTGAGAAATTCAGTCATTTAGTTTGGTAATTTAGGATTCCAATCGAGCTCCAGGCAAAATTAGTTTTACGACGAAACTCAGTTTGCGAACACAAATTATTTTATTCATCATCGTGGTATTTTCATATTATGTTGGTATATCTCAAATTATTTAATGCCTTAAGATAACATACTTGGATATCATAAGATTTTCATTTTATTATGAAATTTGCATGTTTTTTGCCAGCATTTATACTGCAACAATTGAGTAAATTGTAATTGATTTTATTTAATATTAAAAGCTAAATTTATAACAAATAAATAATTACTGTACATGAAGGATGGCAATGAAAAATAATTGAATATGAAAATTTTATAAATGTCTTTTCTGATGTTTTTCAATGTTTCAATAAATGCATCGGTAAATGTTGAGTCTTATATTATTTAAATTATTAATTAATTATTTTATTACTCCACGTGATTTTTATGAAAGTGAAAATGCATTAAAATTTTCCTTATATATAATTAGAATAGATGGTACTGCTAGAATATTTTGATTCAGCACTTAATGTTAAGAGTTGGCTAGGAATTATTAGTATTCTTTATTGGAGAATTATAAATAATTTTAGAAACAAAATTTTTTAAATAAATTTTATTGTATTTTATTAAATTTTAAGAACCTTGCTTCCATTTTTCTTTTACTCCTTCTCACTTTATCTTAATAATATAATATAAAATTATTGTTACTTATTATTGCCAAATAATATTGAATTAAAAATCACATTAACATTAAGTAATATCAAGCTAACATTTATTAAAAATATATGAAAATGAAATAATATGACTGTTTACTTCCAGTAGTTTATCGATTACAGTTGCAAAGGTAATTAATTCTCTTTCCTTTAAATATATTATTGCATTTGTCATTCTCTTCCGCGCTATTCATGTCATTTTTCATTTGACTATTCATTCTAACTTCAACTACACACTTACTTCGCGCTATCCACATTATCGCAATTATGATTCATCGTACATATAATCTTACTTCCGTAGTTTTGTGTATCGGATAGCATATATTTATATGGTGATTACTCATTTGAAATCTTTCATTTTATTTTTTAAATTATTGCAGATGTTCGGCTAAAATTCTCGATTGATACAGTAATATAATTATAATGTCATTCATTTCAGAATTAATATTGAAAAATGAAAATATTTTGGAGCCACGAAAATTACGTCAACTTTAGAAATTGAAAAAGACTATAAACTGCATATAAATATAATAATTATGAGATTTTAGAAATAAATAATTAATTGATTTTCTTTGACATCTCTTGAAATTGTAAATATCAATTTCAGCCAATGTCATAAAATGCATTATAGATCTTTTGTTTTTCGCAAATCGCTTGTCAAGAATTGAAAGATTGACATTATTATCAATATATATATATATATATATATATATATATCGGGTTGATTCTACAAAAATTTCTATTTTACTATATAATATTTAATTTATTTTTACTTCACCCTAAAAATGTTTCCATTAATCTACTAATCTTCTTTCCAATTATTATTTTAATCGTTTATTTTTAATCAATCGATTATTTATTCAATTTTTTTATTAGACTTTCATATTTTATTGTGCTTAATAGACGGAGAAAATTAATCATATATATATATATATATATATATATATATATATATATATATATAAATATATTCATGTATATGCAAAAGAACGTCTTCGAATATCAATTGTCTAATTAATTCTTATTAGCCAATTTAATAGTCAGACGTAATAACGGTAGCACTTATAAAATTGTAATCTGACGTAACGTATCTGATATTAGCAATTCCTTTTATTAGTTCTTAATTTTGTAAGTGCATAAAATAAATGGCCACTTTTTAGCAATTATAATTAATACAATCATTACTTTTTCAATTCATACTTGCTTCACTACTTTTTAATTGGTATGCATAAAGTAGCCCATTGCGTATAGATTTGGACAATGCATTAAATTAATTTTTTTTATTACAATATCAAAAATTCTATCGAAATAAATCGTAATAAGGAGCACAAATTTCAACTGGCATCCATACTAATGCGATAGCGAATTTCAAGAAAACTGTCGTTCAACCTCAATTCTTCAAATTTAACTATCAAAGATCATAGGTGATTGTAGCTTATTGAATTCCTCAAATAAAGTCTTTTGATTTAAAGTAGATTGAAACTTGTTGCTAATTGATTCCAAATGTGAACGATTTTTAATCTCATTCCCATGTGCTAAAATAAGCTTTTCCTAGCCAGTACATCTTTCTTCAATTGGACTTGATGATAAAACATTTGTAACCGCTTCATTATCCAGACCAATTCAATATAATAAGCATTCTGAGCTTTGGTGCAATATTTAATAAATTGAAAGTTAAATTAAAATTTTAACTTTTATGAAAATATGAGGCCATAAATTGCCGCCCGTAAAGTTATCAACGAAATGTCTCTGTCGTAAAGATTACTATTAGGTATTCTATCTAGAACATGGGAGTTCTTTTGTATATAAATATACAAATACATATCTATATGGATAATTTTTATTATGTCTGTTTTACTTAATATCAGGCTGATAGTATAATCCGATGAGTCAGTGGTAGCACATTTGATAATTTAAACGATACTTGCACACTACGCAGTATTTCGTTTAAATTTCAATTTGCAGATTATTGGCTGAAACTGCCGAGTCTTAAAAATTATTTCATTCTATTTGCATTTGCTTCTCCTCGAATTTCTAACCTCCTGCCAATACTATTTATTTTTAAAAAATTTTTAATCACTACTACTTTAATTACCACATTGTAAGATTAGTTTTTGCAAATCTCTCGAAGGCCCTTTATTATTATAAATCTTGCTCGAGAAGATTTTATGAAATGCCATTATGTGTCCAGGATAGAATTAATGAACATCTCATAACAATTAGAAATTACTTTGAAAATCATTGTCGCCCGGTGGTTTTTAAATATTTGCATAGCACACTAGTTATTGCAAATAATGTTGAAAATGAATTTTTATTTTATAGAAATTTTAGTATATTATCGGCATATAACAAGGATCATAATTGCTAAATATTATTGAATTATTTATTAAAATGTTTCGAACCGCGAATATTTATATTGATTATGAACAACAAGGCAATTATCGAGTACAACAATGTATTAATTGAATTGAAATTGAATAATTTAACCAATATATTTTATTTTTTATTTCATATTACGATCAACCATGCTCAAGTCGCCAACTTTTTTTAAATTTCATCTTAATCCTTATTTATAAAATATTAATAGTCATGAATGTGCTCAACTATTACTGCTATTTTTCCAATATTTAGCATTTTTATCATCAAAATTATTAAAATTTATATTTTCGGCGCAATTATTATTATTTCTGTTGTAATAAAAATTGTTATTATAATAAGAGTTCCATTATCTGCTATTAAAAAATTTTCAATTATTAATTCCATTCATATTTATTCAACTTTGTATCATCTCATGCTTGCAAGTCCTTATCGTGCGATAGTATTACCATTTCGAGTCATCTCAAATCTATTTTTATAATAATTTAATATTAAAAATTAGATGTCGCATTTGTAGGGAAAGTAAAATTTATTGAAGGACGTACTTGTTAATTAATTTTGTCAAGTCACTTATGGCCATTTGAATTAAGTTTGATATTTTCATAGTGGAAAGGTGATCTTTAAAGACGATGGTCTGTGCAGTTGTAAATATAATGAAAAGTAGAGGCAACGCTTCCCCATAAATTCACAAAGAATAAATATATAAAGGATGCGTGTAATCGAGCAATTAAGCGTGTTGTGGATGTATTTATATAATTTAAGAAGATTAATTTTTTATTCGCTCGCTAGAGCATTTGTCATGGGCAAATTTATTGAGGCTAACTACAGGAAGATTGTTATGGCGTCGTAAAAGTAATTTTTCTCGAAAATTCGTCGTTACGCTGTAATGCAATTCGATACATCAATGGTACCATTTAATTCTTAAAACTGTATTACGAAATTTTAATATTATCGTTGAATTTATTGTTATTGCGGAATATAGCAGAGGTAAGCAGTTTGCTTTGTCAGTCATTATTTCTTTATAGTTTTAATTTTCATATAAATTGCTATTTATATATTTATAGCTCAATTGTCTGTCGCTAACTAGGCATTTTGCTTTATAAATTCATATTCATGGAACTTTAAGAATTTTTTCAGCTAAATCTCGCTATTATCACGCCATCGAGTTTTATCAACAATGGGATAAATGCTGACGCGTTGGACTTGAGATAATAGATCGATGACTTGTCCACGTGTTTGTTGCAATTGTAAATCGAGTTGTATGGATGTACGAATTGTGATGAAATATTCTCTACTTTCGCTCAACGTATTGCTCTTTCGATGCATTTTCAATTTCATTATCTAAACATTAACTTTAGCTTCATTGAGATTTTCTTATAATACACGGGATGTTTTACTTACTCATAGCGTGTCTAATCACGATGAATGCCTTAAAAAATATTTATTGTCTATGTTGTCTTGTTTATTGATATGAGTTTAGGCACAACGATTTAATCGTCTCTTTTCCTTCTCGTAAATTAAGTATTTTTGTTTTTTAATATATTTTTAATATAATATATTATCCTTTTCATTATTATTAGTGTATAAATTCCGTTAAAAAATATCTTTCAATTCCTAGATAATAGTTACTGATTTATATATTGTTACGGAAGGAGCATTTTATTGTAACTTCTTTAGAATTGCAATTGAATTGACCTTTTATATAAATAAACATAAATTTACTAGTGAAAAATATTTAATACGAAGCCTTGATGACTATGTAAAGCAATGTTTTTTCAATGACCGAAGAAATATTATTGATAGATGAATATGAACACTAATATGAATAATGCACGGAATCTCAAAAATTTACGGTAATTCTGGTCCAGGTACGTTCTTTAATTATAATAAACATTCTTTAAATAATTTTAATTTTTTTATTTATAAAAAAATATTGCATATGTATTGATGCATCTAGAATCCGTTTCAACGGATGAATTTTTTACCACTTGAGATATCATATTAAAATGAAAAAATATGAAAATGAAAATATTAAAATTTAAAAAGAAATAAAATTTCCCTTCAACTACAACAATGAAAAAATGGATACACAAAAAAGATATATATTTTGTGTGATTCAACGATCCGGAAGAGAAAGCAAGATAAGTATGAATTTTCTAGAGAACGAAAGGAAATACTTGAGAATGTTAATTACTCAGGAGAATATGTTTGTAGAAGAATTTTCCATTATTTTCGACAGCTCTTCTAACAAGCTAATCATTTTCATCGATCACATACTTACGTATTATCAAATAATAAATTAATAGTTCAAGATATAGTAATATTCTGCGTTCTAATAATAAGTTGTATAGGTTAAAATGGTATTATAGATTATAAAGTGTTTAAATTAATTGTTTTTGTTAGCGTGCTAATAGTAGATATATCGTAAAACATCTATATATCGTTAAATAATTGTTACTATATTTTTATTATTCTACATAAATCAACGAGAATAGAATATAGCTAAATGCGTTAATAATTAACATATTAAATGCAGATAAATTATAATCGGTATTTTTTACGTGTTGTCAAATTAAAAATGTCGCATTATATTGTTGCTCCACAGCAGAATATCTAAATTTACTTACAAGTGGCGCACAGAAAGTTACGATAATTACAATTTTATGCTACTTAAAATACACCGATGTAATTAGTGTTGGTAACAATTACGATGAAAAAAAAAAAAAAAAAAAAAAAAAAAACACAAAGAGAATAGGAGTGATAGAGAGCGGATAGGTTGGAAACGGGAAAATTTCCTTACCGATGATATTCTCGTGTTTTATCGTATTTCTTTGCGGATTTTCTCTGCATTATTCCTATATTTTAATAGTGATTTTATTATATAAAAGAGTACTTTATCATAGAAGAAGATCTGTCTAATAGAATTATTACGGAATTATTTCGAAAGATTAACGAGAACGGGATATTAATAAAATTATGCAAATAAATTATGTAAAATAAAGAGTTGACGGTACTTATAAAATATTGAGATTAATAGAAAAAAAATATTACTCAACTGATTGATAATTACTAATATAATTGTTGTCCTTAACAATGGAATACCAGAGATGCTTGTTTATGAGCTACAAGTTATTATTCTCAGTTATATTTTTTAACTAAAATATATCCTATGAAATCTTATAAAATCAATTACACCATGATTACCAAATACCTATTACCAACAAATTTATTTTTATTTACAACAAACTCCGGTACATGTTGTATGTGCAATTGATTTGTAAGATCAGACTTTATAAGTGCTTGGAACACTTGATTAATATAAACTATAATATTAACTGTTAAATGTTTATAAGATCGTATACATTGTGTTTGAAATTTACGTTTGTAAATGAGCGGGTCTTAAAATTAGCACAATACATAAAAAATAGTTTACAAATGTAATCCTTCAATTCTTAAAAGGATCTTCATTTCCATATTGTTTGAATGATACTTAATGCTGATATTAATATTAAAGTAATTGTAAATTGACTGATGCGAGAATCAGAAGAGCAATCAAGAAATGATGAATTGTGCTCGTATTTAGGTCACGGCATGCACATTGCACATAAAGTTCTGGATTAATCATAAAATCAGGGATGCAAATGCACACCCATACGACCAAACAAAAATTATATTATATTTCTATACCAGAATATGAGAAAGTTTCAATGTATTAAAATTGTCTATTATATTCGATACGTTCTAAACAAGTTTATAATTTTTTTTTAAATTATTTTCCGTTCTAATGTTCCATTATATTTACGTATATTTCGAACATAAAATTGAATTTGTTTAAAATCGCAAACTTTGGTCCTCATCTTCTTAACTTGTAATTTCGTAATAACACGAATTGCATTGATAATAATGTAATTTATAAAAATATTGAAAGAGTAGTAAGCTTTTCGCTAGTACTCATTAAAAGTAATATTTAAGAAAAACAGTAGAGACAATAGAGACAATTTACTCTAGTATATCAGTTGATTTAAAAATTAAATAATTTTCTAATATTTATTCGTTACACCTATTGATTGCTATTATATGCATATAAATAGCTTTTAATTATTATTAATGTTAATAATATTTTCCACGCCTACTTTATTTACTTGCATTTATCGAGTAATCTATAATAATTCTTAATAAGTTATGTAAATTTCTATACGTTAATGAGGAATATTGGAAAGATATTTTACACACGTGTATCTGTTGCTGTTTTACATAACTGCGTGAATGTGATCTAGTGAAAATTAATTTTATCTTTTCTAAATATGCTATAATAAAGCAACATAAAATTAAACGAATAGTCCATAAATGGATTCTACAATGGGCACAAAAGACGAATAGCACACCTCGCGAATGATCCAATAATACACAGAACAATACAATCAATCCCATTTCTAGATTGAGACTTACAAAGTAACAACTCTTTCGGGGCCCGAGACATGCTGAGCAGCCCCGCATTACAACTACCAATAAAAAAGACCTCGTTTTTAAAACGCTCCATTATATGATTACAATAACATTTACCAAGGCTTTGTGTCCCCGCGAGGAAAACAATGAAAGTCTCCGTGACTCTGAGCACAGCAAGAAAAATCAGGGGTTCTGTAAACGATCACGAGTCCGCTTTATGCATGTGTTTTGCGGTGTGTTCGTGACAGGGGGAATGTGTGCGTCAAATCGGAAACGAGCGGGTAATTTACCACTGTAATATGGAAAATTTGTGGCTTTGGGTTTCCTGCGCCACGCTACTATTATACTTAGGGAAACGTGCAATAAAATTATTTGGTAGCTCTGTTGCTCATTGAAGCCACTTACTTTTCTTTAACGGGTTCTCTTGCATTAAATTTCATTTCGCCTCGAGTAGATGCGAAGAGAACTGTAGCGTGACAAAATCTAGTGATTATGCTTGCGTGAGAATCTCCTTACAATTGTATTCGAGGAGTAAGAGTCTCGGATAACAGAAATTAAATATTTTAAGAGGAGTTGGATAATGCCAGTGGTGTATTTACAGGGCATTGTTTATGATATTTTATGAAAATTACAAAAGAGCCCGAGTCGAGCGAGATCTAGACATTTAGAAAAATTTTAATTCACCTTTATTTGCATATAAAAACAAATGGAGATCGGATCGCCCGTGGTATATATTATAATTACAGGTAAATCATTAGCATATGCAATACTAATATAGATACAACATGGTAAAGAAAAGTACAACATTTTTCAATATTTTTCTGGAAAAGTAAATGCAATTTTAACCTGTACGTATACCTAATTCAGACTTCAATGTTCAATTGGACTCTATCAATTAGAAATTTATACTCTTACGTGTGGCTATTATCTTATTAAAATTGCTTTAATGAAATATTTATTATAATTAGTCGACGTACTGTCAGTCGTCAATCTTCATCATCATTCACACATTCTTTTAGGAAGTTTTCTGAGGAAAACCGTGACATTTTGAAAGTTGAAAACTCACAGGTAAGCTGCATCTCGAACAAAGAAATGAATAAGTTTGACAAAGTCGATATCATAAGAAAACTTTTCAATTTTTCTATGCATAAGGCTCTGTTAATATAATCAGCTTGACATTTCTTTTTCTCTCTTTTTCCTAATATAGTGCGATAAAGCTTATATAAGTTTCATTAAATAAAGAGAAATAAATTTTATTTAAAATATTGCATATCATCAAATTAGTAATAAAACTTTTGTAGCGTTTAAGGTTTATAATTATTTACATAGAGCTTGATCTGACGGTTTTCATAACTGATACTTTTAGAAAAAAAGAGATCACGTTTATCCATCACAAATATGAAATAATTCGTAGAACATTTTGTCTATATAAGAAAGAAAAACTTTGCTTACTACGTATTTAATAACTGACGGCTTTCTATAAAAGTTTTAATAAAGTTTCTTGAAAATTTTGTGAAACTTCCATTAAATCGATTAAAATATTTCCAAGTTAATATAATACGCCATACAAAAGTTTTGGTAAAAATAAGTTAGTTAGGTATCTTTTATTTACCGAAGAAACAACAAAATGTATTATATAAAAAATTTTAAATTATATTCAAACAAAACTTACGATTTCAAATGAAAATATCGCGCAAATTAAATGTTTTCTTTTCAATATATTTAATGCAATTTTTTTAATTATCAATTTTTTTTTATTATACTTTATATTTTTTCTTAAAATATACTGTTGCCAAACTTTGTTTTCAGATTTACCTTAAAATATAGTGCAGAGTATGATTAATTGATAGCTTGTGAAATAATAAAGCAAAATCCCATCGTAAAGTCCAAATAAGCTAGGAAAATTATGTCGTCACTTGTCTACAAGTAAATCCTTTTTACCTCAATGTAATTAGTATTATTGTACATTGTATGGGAATACTCAATGATTGAATTTGTACATAGAAATTAATTTCCAATGCTTTTTAAATTGTTCATCTCTTTTTTTTATAAAAAAATAACCGTAGTATAAAACAAATAGTACTTGGAATAAAAATTACGTACTTGATTAATTAATGTACGTACAATGTTACTTAACGTGTATTTTATCAAAAAATTATACCTTTAATCAATTAACACAAAAATATTGTATTCTGGTGGCTTATATATTGCAAGCACATATTACCGATAACGTCACTTGAATTTTTAAATAATTCTATACGTCTACAAAAATTGGATTTGCTTATCGATAAATGTTTTTTCATTGTACATTGAAAACTGGTGCAACACAGTATTGAACTTCGTTGCAAAAGACAGCTGTAATGTACAAGGACTAACAATGATAAGACTAATGCAACATACGGAAGTAGAAGAATTTGTAATACTTGAATTCCGTTAATTTAATCATTATTGCTGTGTTTGAGATTCCGTGTAAAAATCAACCGTCGCCGTTTAATTTGACCATGGGTGTTTACGAATTCAAAAGTACGTTACAAAGTATAGAAAAAATAGCGCTTTACTTACTTCTGACTTGACGACTTGACCCTGAAAATTAGTCTTTAAACATCTCTAGACAAGACTGCAGCCCCCTCCCCCCACCCATGCGAGACCTCCATCTCATTAGACGATAGTAGTTATTACAGTAAGTTTATGCCTAACCAGTACGGTCCCCATTACGGAAACACCATCGCCATTGCCCAGGCATTTCCAGAATCGTGTAAATATAAATAAATCTTTACTATTTATTATTTCCACGCATTCAACCTCCGCGTACATGCAATCCAATAACACGGCAATAGGCTTCATTAATTTAATAATTATCCCACCTATTCTCTACACCCCCCTTCTTTCTACTCAAGGACATGTACATAAAATTTAGTGCATTAGCCTTCGGAGTCATATTGTCGCGACTGCAGTTACGTCTTCGTCCCTTCCCCCTTCTTTTTTTCTATCCACATCTCAAACAGCATATGAATAATTGTTGTATAGTCAGAGGTAACTCCTCCCCTCATTCGCCTTACAACCCTTAAAACAAGTGTCAATTTAAAATTACTCAATAGCTTTTCTAATTACTATAATAATCTAATTACCTCTTCATTCATTTCACCTTATATATATAACTTGCTTCAATATTTATTCAATAAATTACATAAACGCACAAATAACTCTGAAGACTTATTTCTTTAAAACCTATTTCAATCTTCTTCTTTCCACTATCCGACTTTCTCCACTTGCAACTTGGGTAGAGAATTCACACGCGGATTTAATCCCGAACAGTTTTATATTCCACGTGGCCGCGCTAGAAATAAAAGAGTAAAGAAAATGTTCATACTGTCGGATGTTGAGGCCGCCTGGGTAAATTCGGGAATTGTCTTATGGTCGTCGAACTCGGAGACCACCAGAATCGATGTGGTTACAATGTGTAACCACGTGGCAACAGGGCTGGAAACCCAGGCAAGGAACGAATTTCCCTGCATCAACGCAGCCAATGTACTCGGTAATAGTGAAACCACAGGCGAGAAAAATCCCGCCCATCGGCAAATACAGAAGGGCAGTAAACTCAGTACACCAATGACAAGTACTGTGACAAAGTAGCGATCGCAGAAGCAAAGAGAAGAGCAGACAGAAGTAGTTTCGACAGGTCGCGATTAGCATCTAAAAAGTCCTGTGTGAGCAGCGCTCTCTGGACATTGTGCATCAGTCTGTCTTCGATCAACGTAAAATATTCATTTGGATCTGACAGGGAGAATCCTGGCAATGGCCACAGCAAGGCAGCGGAGATTGGTTATACGGCGCCGAGATTAGTTTCGAAGAAGAGGCGCCTCTACAGCTGAAGCTAAGCTGAAGTTTGTCAATTTACAATTGATGGTACTATCCCTTCATCGGGGAAGTAGGTCAAGGATACGGCTGCGGCCTTTCCGGCATATTACAAAGAAGGAACATCACTCTCTGCACCGAGTTGAAGGAACGTCACTCTCTCCAATGTATCACCACCGCCAGGTCAACGAACTGCTGCAGTCCGCTAATAAGGGACTGGGTCAAGGAAATTATTGGGATCACTCGCACAGTGAGATAAGAAGCAAAGGAGAGAGTGAGAGAGAGAGAGAATAAGATTCAGCTTACAATTGGAGCTTAGTTAACAAAATAAAGGTTTGTCACATCCAACTTGGTTTAACACGGGCTTAGCCGCAAGGCGGATTTCAACTTACAATTCATTCTCCGTCAACGCGCCAAGGCCATTCTCGTTTACCATTTCACGCATCTTCCACGATTGCTACAATATTACACACACACACAACCAACGCACAATATTTATGCCACCCACTGTACACACTTCAATAGAGATTAGATTATTATAGAATAAGAGAATAGAGACGCACACGTTTGAAAATCTAATGAATCCTGCTCATCAGTCCCATTATATCCACATTCTTTACCATCGGAGAGTGCATACAATAAGCAGGTAAAATCCCTATCAGCAGGCCATCTATTTAGAAAGTGATTCTGAGCCCACGAGAACAAGGTAGAGGATACATAAACACTATGCATACTTGGTACCGGCAGTTGTTATTATTTATTTTTATTCTCTAATTTATAACATACATCGTAGCTTTTTACATTACGTTAACTGAATTTAATTCACTACTGCTTACTACTCACACCCCATTTATATATATAGATTTTTTTTTTTTAATTTCAACACATGTAAAACGCTTTAATAAATTATTCAAATACGTATTAAAACGCAATTTAAAAAAAAAAATGAATCACAGAAATAAGATTAAATAAATATATTTTATTGTAAAATAATTTACTTTCAAATAATGTTTTTTAAATTTTAAAAATAAATAACGAAATCTATTACTTATAGCTTTTAATAGACTTTAGGAATATTTTATCCTAAATTATAATTATTTATTATGCGTAAACTCATTTGTCGAAAGTGACATTCCTAATGAAAAGGGAATACTCTCATCAAAATGACTATATTAATTTAAACTTTAATCATTATTTTAATTAACAGTAATTAACAGTAATTTAACTAACAATATACAATGCCTAACTTATTTTACCAAGCATATAACGAGTAATAATCGGAATACTTGATTAAGATTTGCTTAAATTATTCCTCAAAGTTTTACGAATTAATAATTTAAAAAAAGCCAGCCGTATATACATTTGCTGACCACTTGATTTTTCTGTAATCTGAGTCAATGTAAAGCTTTGCTACTCACACCAGCAGTGCCTATAAACTCATTTGGATCAAAATCGTATGAGTGTAAATAATACGGTGTGACTATAAATTATTCAACTAAACGCAACTTGTACGTTCAAAGTTTCAGATTTGAATATCCACTTCCGAACCAAATATACGAAATAAATATCTTTACATTGGCACAGGATTCTTTACCATATCTATGCAGATCTTAAAAAGACAAACTCGTAGAACAATAAAAATCACGGGACTCTTAAAACTACGGAAAAACATTTCAATTTTGACTTTTAAAGTAGATGGAGACGCACCGGTTAAATTAAAATAGTTTCAAATGTTGATTAATCGCTCGATAAACAATATGACAGTCGATAAACAACGTAATAAATAAATTGTAAAAATTGTTAACAATGAGATGTTTTCTATTTTTCATTAGATATATGAATAGCTCGGAAATTTTCAAGATCTTTGATCATTCCATTACGCGCGCAATTCTAGATGGATGAATACGATCTTAGTCATACTTAGGCCAATCATTATAATCATTATTTCCTCTTTATCCTTGAGTGAGTTTTTGTTCATAATACACAGCATTATGTTCCCACAGGCAAAGTAGGATTGCTACTTACTTTAGATGTATGAACAGTTGTATAAAGGCTAATTTTCCATGAAGCGCACTAATTTATACTCTATCGAGTTATAGCTGGTAATGATTTTCCGAGAAATGCATTTACAGATAAGAATTGCAATTACAACTGTAAAACCAAATAAATATATATGCACATGCACACATCCACACATCCATAAATCCATCCGCCACACATGCAATCATTCGTGCGCAGATACGTAGGCGCATGAACACGCGCGCGCGCGCGCGCGCACATACATTCAATTCATTCGTATATGTATGCTCATTCCTGTATTTATTTGTTTGTTTAGAATAGGAATTAATTAATAACTGATTGATATAAAATGACTTTGCTTCTTATTCGCGTTTGTTCAAATTCTTAGATTACAAGCATTAAAACGCAACATAAAAGTAGAGCAACAAACTAAACGATAGAGTTTAATCAATTTTAATAACAATAGTGATATAATCATACACGAGAACATTGCCAACGGTATTTTTACTTCGAATGTCTAATAAAAATGATTAAATATTAACATAAATTTCAGCTACATGAAGATCTCTCGTTAATAATTAAAGGAGCGTGGAAAGAATAATTATTGATCAGCTTAATTGACAATATGAAACAAAATTTCAAACGACATACAACGATTGCGTCATTAAGAAGATCCCTGGACACGATTAATCGAGAGGTTACAAGTGGCTCTGATTCTACTGTGTATTTTGGTAAAGAAGACTTGCATTATACAGACGTATAACATTCAAGTGCCCATCAAAGTTTCCGTTTTCATGAGAGACATAATCGGTTGCGTATTCAACGTCGCCGAAATTTACATTCGACCGGATGGGAATTCGTACGCTCGAGTGGCTACGTGTGCCTTCTCACCGACTGGAGTGAAAAAAAGAAGTGTGGAAAGTGGAAGGGATGAACAATATAATGTTGCACGAGCCAAAACAATACGTGTACCGTTACACCCAAAGCTGCTTTCCACTTTTGCCATCGCGCTACTTCAAGTGTTACTCTTATTATTATTGATGCGTTTATCGACAAATAGCCCGTCAATCGCTATTACAATGATTTTCACAGATTTGAATAGATGCAATTTATTAAATGGCGTCTTGGTTCGTGCATTCCTCGCCATTAAAATACTCGTTACGTATGCTGAAAATTCTATGGTCTCATTTTTGACGAACAAGAGTCGTGAAACGATCTTCCAAGTTCACTAACCCGACGATCGTACGTCGAGTTGAAATTAATTTTAATTAATAGCCCGAATGGAAAATATCGAGTTAATAAATGAAAATTATCTCGGTATAATAATAGAGCTGTCAAAGTAGTTACTCTCGCCGATAACAATACATAAAAATTCAAACTTTTAAAGAATATACACGTTGTGACTTTGAGGTTATGGTATCGTATAAAAACTGCAGCAACTAAAAGGTCGATTTTTATTTATTCAAAAGGTTCGTTAAGTTATTAATAAAATTTATAATTATTACTTTTTGTTATTTCTTTTTTAATTCGACAAAGCTAAGGATTAAGAACCAATGTATTATAACTAATTTTTTTCTCGAAAAATATTAAAATATGGAATCGAGGCTTTTTAAATTGTTCATTGGTGTCACTAAATTGTAATAATGAAAGATTTTTCTGAACGTTGAATGAGTTAGATAATTCTGGTCAGAATTTCAATTAAAAAGAAAAAGAAAAAAAGCACAATAGTCATTGAAGCTATTATTTGTATGGAAAGGTCAGTAACATTAAAGCACAGTCCATGAAGACATTGGAGGCGCGTTAAAAACTTTAATTATTAGTTAATAAACATTGATAAAAAGAAATAGCTGTTACTTTAAAGATATAGGTTTTTGGTATCCTTCTAAAAAAAGTATTTTTACAAATTTGATTGATAAACATTTTTGACCAAACGGTAAATAAGCTGAATCGTTTAATTTTACTTATTGAAGCAAACCAACAAATAATTAGCCATAACCTTACCCAACCCGTCACTCATTTCATTTTTATTGCCCAATTTGAAATTTGCATAGGTGCATTTTACGTTAAGGACTTACATATTTACTTTACAGTCGCATACCATTCTAAAACCTAGGCGCAGCTTTCTAAGGCGTGCAACACAAGGGAGAATTTAAATGTAAGGAATGGCGAATGTAACATTACGTTTATATATTTCGTAGCGGAGAAGTAAATAGTTTTAAAATGCAAAGGCTGGAGGACATTGGAATTGAGAGAATGAAAGAGCCCATACACCTGTGCAAGTTTATGCACTTGCGCGTGCGTGTTTGTGTCTGCTCGCGTACGTGTGTGTAGGCGCGCCTTGGCGCGCGTGTGCGTGCGTGCGCGCATGAGAATGAGAGAACAAGAAAATTATAGACAAATAAAAATAAGTGATTTGAAATAACGGTAATTTGTGGATGAGAGCTAAATAATACAGATGTGAATTGTGGATGAATTTAATATTTAAATGTCGAATTGAAATGTTAAAGTATAGAAATTCGTATTTTGTTGGTTAATATTTAACAATCTACGAATTTCAAAATGTAAGATTACTTTGTGAATAAATTAAAAAAATTTGCCCGATAAGATATGTTTATTAAATTAAATAGCGAATTTGATCTGATATTCTTGTAGTAGACAAGTATTATAAGTAAATAATTTTAAGTAAATAAATTTATAATTTCTTATAAATAGTAATTTAAATTCATTTGGATAAAATATGTACATGCTTTTGCAGATTATTAATTTAATGGCAACAAATGCAATAGATAAGCTATTATAATTAATTATTCTCTGAAAAAAAGACAATTTATTTTGAAAGCAAATGTACAATTTCTATTTGTGTATTTTAAATACATATATTTTGTACAACAGCGATAGCCATCAAATTAAATTATTACGCGAAAAGATAAATGTATTGCAATAAAATATTTGTAGTCAAACATAAATTATATTAAATTTAAATATAACTATATCACTTACACACAACAATATATTGCCTATGCATTATGAAACATTATGGAAGCCTAAAGTAACAATCAGATAATATAGAGTAATTGAACTCACTCAACGATAGTGTTCAGTAGGTTCACCAATGTAATAACAAGTCACTGAATTACAATGTAGTTTTATTAATATGAAAAAAAATTTAACTCATTAAATGTAAACTTCATAATTGCAGCGCTAATTAAGTGCATCACTATAGAACAATTTAGTCGTAAAATAATTTGAAACATCAAATAAATTTCATAGAATATTTGTAGGTACAAATTAATTGAAATCAATATCTATGAACAAAATAATGTTGTAAAAAATGCGAAAAATATCTACTCATTTTTTAAAGTTGACAGACTGTAAAGTATTATAGCGTGATAATGAAATACGAAAAGCATTTGTGAGATGAGGGGGGGAGGGGAGCGGAGTAATGTTTGAGCATACGAATTACGCACATACACGTTCTAACGTTTCATTTATACATATGCTTGCGTGGTGATGTATAATGAAACAGAATGATCGTATGTATCATCGAAAGAACGAATTATGATACATATGAATCAGTGAATGCAAAACATAAGAGAAAATCTATAAAGAGGATTGATTTTTCTTTATACGCTCGATACACATGAACCGCTCATATTGCATTCCATAGTACAAAAGAAATTTTAACTTTCAAACAATAAGATTTTAATCTCTTTAAAGAGATTCATGATAATGCTTGTTATAAAAGCCGATGCCCGTGTTGCTTTATTACTCCTATAGTGCATATATCGCTTAATCTTAGATCAATAAATTGTTAAATTTTTCGATGTCACAAATAATATTAATACATTTTACTACTATTTTATAAAGCTACGAAGCAAGTAATTTCAAATTGTTCATAATTGACTATAAATGTTTTATATAAATGGTATACATATTATATTGGAATAATTAATTAATCATTACATAGTTGAAACCATTCACACATTAGCTTTACATAATGTTTAAATTAAAATAAAATTTATGCATTTAGTTCTATAATTTCATTGTAATATTATATTTTAGCTTCTAATTATAATTATAATTAAGTTATGGACAATTAAAATCAATTGATTGAGTTAATTAATACTACAATTATGATTATATTGTATTATAATATAATTATACTTCTTACAATTTATACAAGAATAAGAAAGATAAACTCTAAAGTTAGAAATACTCTTCAACATTAATTTCATACCAGATTTATATTTGTCAACATTTATTATTGAAATATATTATATTTCAATAAAATAAAATACGTGTAGCTATTACTTAATATTTAATATATAATAATTATAATCGAATAAAAAGCATAAATATTAATCTTCTCAGTAATATTAGACACTATAAATAATTATTAAATTATATGTATTTTTACTCACGATCTATAATAATTTTATCAAATGCGATAGTTTTGAATTTTTAAAAACGAAACAATTTTTTTTATAAGGTAAACATAATTTATTAATTGTAATAGATTTGTATAATAAATAAAAAGTTTACAAGGTAATTTTTTTATAAAATTTCTATGAAATTATAATATATGTTTACAATATTTATAGTTACTGCTTACATTTTTTTTTAATAAAAATCTTACAAATTAAATTTTTTTTATTTAAATTGTTTGAAAATTAAACTGAATATTCAATAATTTTCTACCTAAATAAAATCTAATTAAATTTGATTATAAATGTGTATAAATATTTTGAAGTAAATCAAATTTTAGGCAATTAAATGTAAATTATATAAATTATGGACGATAGTCTGTAAATATAGTATAATTATATATATATAATTATAGATGCATAATTATAGTTGTAATTTTTTCAACAAACATTATGTTATGTGGACATACATTTATAATAAAATTTTGTTTGAAATTTCATAAACTATTGTTTATCATTTCTTTAGATTATAATACATAATTTCAAGAACATATATTACATTATTTATTTATTTTTTTTTTTAACTATTTGAAGAACATAGAAATACTTATTTAATAATATTTTATTATAATATTTAATTACATAAATTATATTTTATTATTATTAATACGAAGCTAGAAAGGAAAGTTTTTATGTATAAATTGCTTCAACATATTTGAAATAAGTTATACAATTTTTGTCATAAAAAAATTTATTTTGAAACTTTATAATAAGTAATTTATTAATAATAATTTATTTTGTTGCTCATAATCGACCATAATAATAACAAAATCAGACATTTTTCGATTTCTGTTTTCTAATATTTGGCCATTGAGGTGATGACAAAAATAAAAACAAGTAACTTTATACCACTGAAGCCAGTCGTAAGAAAATAAAGTAAAACGAACTGTCTAATAAACACAGTGAAAGTTGAAAAACTATCTTCAGAGAAATGTTCCCCTCTCGCTTTTATAGCATGGAAAAGTTTGTGACAAAAATATGTATAAACAAATATCACGAAAGAAATTGAAAAACGAATTTAAATATTTTCACATATTTTAGCACCTCAACATCCATCTCTAAAATATCCATTACGTAAAAAACTTTACAGCCACAAAATAAATCTTGTTTTATATAGAAATGAATTGTCCTATAATTATTTGATAAATTAATATATTATAGCATATACCAATAAGAAATATATTATATAATATAAGTATATAATAGAAATATAATATAATTATTATATATATATATATAGTATATTTATATATTATTATATTCTATCGATAAGCTAGTTTTTATATTTAAATTGAAAACTTGTGTCAGGTACTTTATAATAATAATTAGGTATGCAATATTGTTTTTTCATTATATTTTTAACCCAGAACTTATAATGGTATTTATAATAGTATAATAAAAATAATGAAGAAAGTATAATGAAAACAGAAAAAAATTGTTCTAATCGTTTGCATATGAGGAGTATTATTTTGTATGTTATATGTATATTAGCTTGAACGTACGTATTAAATAATTATTTATCATTATTCAAATATAAAATAAAACTACAATTAAATTTAGATTTTTATTATTGTTCAAAGTTTTAGCTTTGTCAACTATTGCCGTAATTGCGGCAAATTAAAGAAACTTCATACATTCCAAATACTCTCAGAACAAAAGTCAACGTATTTCTAAGATTTTCTTAGAATTAAAAATACATTTATATACACTACAATACACTAGAATATTTTCAAAATAATTAATTAAATCTATAGTTAATTAGGTAAACGAATTATTCATAAATTTTCACGTACAATAACAATGTATTTTCCTAATATAAATATCTTTATAGTATTTTATATATCTTAATATACCAATTGAAATTAATTTGAAATTTAGAATGTATTAATGATAAAGGAGAATTGCATATTCGAATATATGGAATTTATAATTCATACATTATCCGTATATTTTACACAATTTAAAGTGTTTTAAATTAAATTCATACTAAAACTAATTGTTTTATAGGTATTGCTAATTCATTGTTCAATGACACAACAATAAAAATTAGAATTTGTGACCGTAAATAATAACCGGAAAATATGTTAAAAAATTTTGCCTTTCCACTTATCCACCAAGTCAGGATAATTAATAATTAATAAACTGTCGATACAAAAGCATGAAATCTCAAGAAAAATCAAACATTTCCACTCTCACTTCTTTTTCGACTTTTGTAATGCAATTTATAATCGATTCTATACCAGAATAAATCGACTATAATTTTTCTTAGAATGATAAACGAAATCTTTACTTAGCCTGCTAAATATTACGTACACTACTGTACTTTCTTATATTAATTCAATGCAGTCGAACTAAGGTAAACAAATATTTATAATACTTTAAATTCTAAGAACGATGTATCGAATTTAATTGAGCAACGATTAGCAATGCTGGAAAAATGAACGCGCTAAGCCGTAGAAGAGAAAGTACGAAATCTTACATTCGTTTGATAAAACGAGCGCGCGCGTATACACACACACGCACAGGCGAGCGTGCACGTACGAATGCACCAGATCCACGAGGCCTAGGCACACGTTTTTGATTTAAAACATTCTCCGGCCCCTGTATCCAACACAAATTGATTATTAAAGCCCGACGTCTCCTTCTGCTGGCCCCCGTCAGAATCATCTTCTATTAGGCATAGGACACAATGCTCTGGCCTTTTAAACTATGCAAAGAGATAAAAAACAATGGAGGAGCTCGGCGCTGCCTCGCCAGGCCAGGACGACGAGGGCTTAACAAATTTCGTAGACGAAGCCCCAGGATCGGAAAGGCAGGAATTAAATACCGGGACGCAGAGGGCGCTGCCGTGCCTCCCGACGCCAGGGGTGTCCGCTCTTATAAACCGGTAGGACGAGTTAATTTTTACTCCTCCTCGACGTCTCGTCGACCCTCGTTCCCCTCGCCCTTGTCCTTGTGACGGTGCACATCCTTTTCCTCGTACTCCTCGCCCCCCTCGACCTCCCTCCCTCTCTCCCCGCCGCCATCAACTGCCCGGGACTGTGATTTTTCTACTACGCCACTCGCCCCCCCCCACCGCGCGCAGCAGCTACGCCTTCCGCAGTCTGAGCCGATTTCCGAGGCACCCACGTATCTTATTATCCGGCCATGGAGCGAGAATCGATAGGAATGCTTTTACGCCTGCACCTTTCGCCTCTTGATTTTCACAGGGCGTCTGAGTTACGGTCTGGAGTCGCGGTTTTCTCCGTTTCCCCCGCTCCCTTCCTTCCAGCCGTCCTCCGTTCAATCAATCTCAAAGCCACATTGTCTTATCATTGCCGCGCGCGCACTCCTTATAATTATTTTTTTTTTCTATTGAATTTTTCAATGAGACTTCTTCGCGCCAACGCCCCTCTTTTAATTTACCGTCGTGACAAGGAGACAAGTGCGCTCCATTTAACGTAATAGCTGCGGTCCGCATGTAGCTCCTACGATAATTTTGTTACTCTTAAATTCTACGAGCCTCACATAATCCATAAAGAAATGTCGCTAATGAAGGTCTCTCGGATGATCGCGTGTATTGTTCAGAGTACGCGTTGTCAAATGCTATAAGTTGGAAATTCACGTAATAAAGGTGTTTGAATAGCAAACACCACGAGTAAATTCACTTGCAAATAAATACTCCGGATAATTTATTTATGTTTATTGTGATTGTTTGTTATATAGAATAGAAGACAAATAATAATATTAGAGAGACGATTGAAATGCTCAGTTCCTATACTGTACGTAAAATAATATTTATTGTTATGTAATTGAAGATTCAGAAAATTAAAGATCAACTAATTGTTACTTATCAGAGTTTTAAATATTGTTGATTTAGGTAGAATTTATGGACTATAATTATGTCAAAAATTGAAACTCGCTTAAAATTCCGTAATACAACGATGCCATTCAATTTCTATAAAATAACATATTTCATAGTCGATAAATGATGACGAATCAGATACAAACTCTAATATTAAAGTAATGCTTCGTTTATATCAAATGAAACTTATATTTTGCAAATATATCTTTCAAAAAGGGCATTGTCCTTTTTCTTTTTTTTTTCTTTATTTTTCAAAAGACTTTAACTGTTCATTTCTCAATGCTCCACATATAATATCTCGCTCAGTCTTTCATTCTCTCTAGCTTACCTCCTCACGCTCTCTCACTCTCTTGTTTCCGCTTTCTCGCTTTATTTGCCGTGCGTACACAAGTTATATATACATATATATATGTATACATATATATGTATTGCCAACCGCAGGAGAACCCTTAGAATAACTTTCGGCGTTGCATATATTCATACTGGTACACGTGCAATATCAAGGAAAGAGGAAGACACACGCCCAATGCTATCGCATCGAAATCATTTCTTTGTATATCTCTCTCCCTGTTCCTTTCTTCTCTTAGAGAAAAACCTGTTTCCTTTTGCGGTTGTTTTGCACTCTCGCCTTGTCTTTCACTTATCTTCTTGTAACACATTATCTTTTTCTCTTTAGTCCTGCTTTTATTTTTCCTGTTCCTACAATGCTGGTACCGTAAGACAATCCATTTCCTGCAAAGTTCTTGCTTCTGTCGCACTTTTCGCTCTGTTATCCTTTTTGACACATTGCCTCTTTGTCAAGTGGATTGACAAGTCACAGGTGCAAATTCTTTAGCGGTTTTTCTCGAAATCTCAATATGACATTTTTGGATTCATATCACGTCATTCATTTGTATGAAGAACGTCAACACGCAACTCGATTTTTTTAACACAATGGACTTTATTCTTTTCTCACTTTTCTTTACCATAATAACGCTTCAGTCCTCCTCCGTTACTTATTATACAGCTGGCACTAATTGGACGAATAATACATATATATTTATTTTTTTATTTTCACATTATTCTTCAAATTTAACATTTAATATTTCTGTGGTTCAACGTTATATACTTTAATTTCGCCTTTATATGCACACGCGTGTATGAGATATATCATACACAATGTCTATTATATCAATTAAATTCACATATAAATTTATATATCAAAGCAGGATAAATCGCATTAAAGTTTTGCTTAGAATCTTTTTATTAAGAATAAAGTAACATTACCGACGTAAGTAAAAACTATTGATTTATAGAAACTTCTAACCGAATCATCGTTAATATACAGTTAATAAACAATTTCTACCTTAAAAAAATATCTTCGTTCTTATGAAAATGATATTAGCGAACGTAAATATATTCCTTAATTTACCGAATGTATAAATAATAATAATCTATTTATGAATACATAAATAATATGTCTATAATTGCACTTTCATTTCATCCACACGTTATGTGATTTTTATTTTAATAACTTGTGACGATAACCAAGTCTAGAGATTTTTGTAATTAAATGTCTCATAAATCGGAATTTGCATACACAGATTTAGTTTTAGTTTAATACGGGTAAAATATTTTATTATTTCATTAATCAACTAAATTACTCTGATATTTAATCCTCTATTTGTCTAAAGAACATATTAAAAAAGTGCACGGTGAGGTACCATTTTGTAAGCTGTATTGTTTACCATACGAACATCGTATTCCAGCCAGTAAATCGCTTAGCCTGAATGAAGATTTAACATATACTATTAAGTCATCATGAAGTTTCGTTGAGCGTGCAAACAAGTTTTATCGTACGAGGCTTGTTGTACAGCAAATATACTATTTTGTAAAAGAGAAAAGGAAAAATTTCGTAACCTACAGAATATCCGCAATATCGCGAGAATACCACCGGACGGAGTATTGGAATCCTATATTTGTACATTGAACAACTAATTATTGCACATCTATCATCAAGCAAAATTTGGAGGGTGAATATCTTTATTAATTACCAACATTCTTAGAGCTAATAATACATCGTTTATCAAGTAGTCAATCATTATGAAAAGATGTTTAAGATATAATTGTCTTGCATGAGTGTGCATCTGAACGCGATAAACGAGAGCAAGATAAGAGTAATAAAAGTAATTTCTATTCGCCAAGTACAAGTCTATCGCTCATTCTAGGAGCCAAAGATTTAAAAATTCCAGTTTTAAATAGAATTTATAAATATTAATGTTGTTAATTAATATATTTGAATATTTACACTTAATATTTATTGTATAAAAGTATATGTGAGGTATAAAACAATTGTTTAAATTTATAATTGCATTACAAGTAAATGAAGATCAATCGTGAGAAACCATTGGAACGAATAATATTTTTAATTTAAATTTTAGAGTGTATAATTATTGTACTCGTTGATATATATTTATATATATATTACTCATCTCGTCAATTACAACATATGACTACTTAAAGATTTTATTACGCAATTATGAACTAAATTATCTGCACACAATTACATTATGAAATTAATATTGAAATTTCGATAGAACAACGAGATTATAAACTCTTAGAGAAGGCTTTTTATTAGTCCCCTTAGCTGCCTAATTAACAAAAGCAAAGCATAAAAAATAAAATATGATATGAAAATATTTGTAATAATATACGATATTTTTTTTTAAATTGATGACTTAGCAGCTTACACGTAGTAATGTAATCTATTTGTGACTTGAGGGCGTGGCGTTGTTACATTTGGATTAGTCTACCCCTGATATTGTTGTTTTCAAATATCGTCTTTCGTTTTTATCCTATAATTCGATCTCGAGTTTGCCTTACATCAATTTGTATAAAGTATATTCAACATTTAATATACATTTTTTATATATTATATTTATCCTTTGTGGATTTTTGCTGTTGTATCTTTTATTTGCTACTCTAGTTGAAACGTCTTTAAATAAATAAATGAATAAACAGTTATGTATACGCTCTTTATGTCAATGCTGCACGTTCGAAGTATATAAAATAATGGAGAAAATTATTTTAAATTGTAAAAGCTTCGGTAAATTTTGTGAAAATTTCCAAGCCGATAATGTGATATAAAAGTATCGATGATATTCGTCTCTATTCCCTGCATTAAAAGTATCAAATTTCAGATACAGTCATATTTCTATATAAAAAAACATAAGTTTAAAGAATAACGAAAGTCAATTAAATGTAAATAAAAGTTCAAATGTTATCCAATATTATCGATTGTAAAATAAATTATACGTAGAAAGTCGTCCGGAAGACATGAAGACAGTCTAATTTTTTTTAAAGCATATATCCTATCCTCGCTAATTTTCCATTTTCCGAGTAGTGGAGATTGCCTGCATTTCTTGCGGGAAAGCTTGTGTCGGGAATCACCAACTGCTCTCATGTGCCCCTTCTCATCTTGTTTGGTATTTGCCTCTTTACCTCCTCCTCGTCTACATTATTATTAGGTGCAAATATCTACACAGACGAGGGAGCGTCGCTCGGCCACCCTTCATCGTCTTCATTAATTGATTTCTCATCCCCGCGCTAAACGCGTAAAATCTCTCTTCCTTCCGTCTCCTCGCCATCCCGTTATTTCAATTTTCTAAGAACGCGCTTATTGCAAAGCATCGAACTGTCGACAAATTATTCTTAGCTTTATTATTACGGTGATTTTGTAGTAGGAATTCTCTGCCCCTGCTATTTGCATTCGTTTCAATGATATTTTATAGCTTTTAAGTTTGCCACTGTATGAGTATCGGTATTTTTATAAAGTATTATTATATTTCTAATCCACGTATTGAAGGGTAGATTATACCAGTTGATTGCTACGTAGTTGTAAGAATGGATGTGAAATTGATATTTACTGTATCCAGTGAACTATAACTTCATACTATAATTTATTACCACATCTTATTTAAATTAACATTTTATTTCAGCAAGATAGATTTAAAAAGAAAACAGAAAAATTTAAACCTCGAAAAAAATACTTATTGAATGTTTATTTAATAAATGAAATTATGTGCATACTTAGAGCTAATCTTAGAGATTATAGAACATTTATATGTAACCGTGAATTACAAAAGAAATTAAAAATATAAATTAGCAATATATTTGCAGCAGTTGATCAATATATCAAGTATATCTACCAATGCATTAGATTGTCTTGGCAACTATTTCACAGATTGATTTATTCATACTGTTAATATAATAAAACATATATTATAATATTTCTGTATTAAACTAATTTAATTAATAATAAATGTGTTGGTCAATAATGTTAAGAGATATGTAATCATATTAGTGTTGAGTGAGACAAAAGATTAACAAAAATTTTGTTATGATTTGAAATCGCACGTAGAGTTTATACATTCCTATAACATGTGTTTACTTAAAATATTCAAAAAGTATTTTTGTTTTGATATGGCAAAATTCATCCTCAACAAAATTCTTAATCAATTGAAAGATAAATATTCAAATTTAGAATGTTTACGAGTTTCATTAAATTTCTAAAGTTATCTAAAATATTTTTCTTAATATAGATAGTAATATAGTACAAAATAATAATAAAAATAATTAAAAATGAATTCTGACATTAGAAAAATTATAAATGTCATTAAGAAATATATTTATATTAATCATCAATTTTAGTGAGACATTTAAAAAAAATCTATCTATTTAACATAGACATACAGGTCAAAAATAAAAATGTTAAATTGATTAAAATTATAAAACTTAAATTTTTCATTTAAGTTAAGAAACATTTTTATTAATTTTATGAATAGTATAGTCATTTTTATTATAGTATAAACTGTGTATTTGCCAAAGTTTGAAATAAGAATCAAGTTTGTTTTCAAGTATTAGTTACTGGCAGTATAATGTTACTAATAAAATCTATTTTCTGATAGTAGTAGATACAAATTTCAATTCACAAACAAAATCACAAAAGGAAATAGTAATTATTAACATGATTTTTTATATATATTTATAATACGGATTGATAAAATAAAAATATTTTTAGTTCCTACTAAATCTCCGATGATGTGCAAACACTGAAAGTTAAATTAATTGAATAAAAAATGAATTACTTACAAAAATTCTTTGCCATATCTATAATATATATATCTATAATTTAATTTTATAAATAACAAAAATATCTGATAAATAAAATAAAAAGTAAATTAAGTATAATATCTTGACTTTGATTTTTTTAAGTATGAGTTTTTTTAAGTATAAGTAGTATTTTAAAGTATTTCACTCATATTAAGATTATTAAAAATAATTAACAGCCAATGTAGATTTCAATTGACTATCATTTTGTTAATAATTTCTTAATCTTAAACATAGAATTTTTACTATTATAAGATAAATAAATTTTTTCATTTTTTAAAATTATATTAAGATATAATTTAACAAATTGTACATTAGCAATAAATAAAAATAATTTTATAATACAATGAAACTAAAATTTATTTAAATCACCACTAAACATTATAAATTGTCTGCATTTGAGTCAATGAATAAAATAATGTTTAGACTCTTCATGCTTTTTATCTTTTTGAAATCTGAATTTGCCTTTTATTATTTCTACATCTAACGAATCCAATAAAGAATATATTCGATGACAATATAAATTTTGATTAATTCATGGAATTTTTATGTATGAACTCTATGTACGTGACTCTATAAAGTTATAAAGCATACAAAAAAACTTCACATATATAATTAATTTTATTATATTTTATATTCATTGCAGGTTTAGAAATTTTAAATGATGTTTTACTGAATATATATTTTATACCAGATAGAATGAATTTATTCATGAATTTCAACATCTATAAATATTTTTGGAATCGGAAGTAAGATTAATTTACAAAGATTATTTGTAATGTATAATGATGCAACACATAGCGATTTATTTGATTGATGAATTCTGATACTTTTAATATAAAATTATATATTAATATTGAAATATTGAAAATGATTTCTTGTCTTAATAATTCTCAGCATGTTCAATTTTTATGAAGAAATTTTATATTTTCCAATATGCTAAAGGTTGTACTTAAAAATTATTTAAAAAACATATTCTTTGTGACTTGATATATTTCTAGAATGAAATAATTAGAAATTAGAGAACACTGATTTTTTGCAATCCCGAATAAACTTTATGTAAAATATTAAAATTTTCATATATATATATCCAAAATTTATGTCTCAGAGAGAGAGAGACAGAGAGAGAGAGGAAGAGAGAGAGAAAGAGAGAGAAAGAGAGAGAGAGAGAGAGGGAGAGAGAGAGAGAGAGAGAGAGAGAGAGAGAGAGAGAGAGAGAGAGAGAGAGAGAGAGAGAGAGAGAGAGAGAGAGAGA